>CAJNSZ010001104.1:20730-35713 GCA_905329745.1 Rotaria sp. Silwood2 | reverse complement strand
TGCCGTTCCAAAGCAATTGTCATCTGACTTTGCTCTTTTTGAATTTTCATAACAGTAGCATTCAGTTCTTTAACATGATTTCTTTTTAAAACGACTTTTTCTGAGTAATTATTTGACGGAAAACAGGAGATGATCGTGGCTCACCAAGTTCAAATGAAGTTGAAGAGGAACAACAGTTAAGTTCATCATCAGATGAAGATGATTTGGATGATCTTGAATCATCAAATTTTCTGTCGTTGCAAACAACACCAGCTGCTTCAAAAAAACGTGCTAAAAAACCAATAACTAAACTGTCTGTTGCTAAACGCTTACGGTTTTCAGCGAATGATAGTAGTTGTGAAAACCAGGAAGATCAAAAGTTAGACTTTCAAAAACTCCTAAATCATGTGAAAGAACTGAATGCTACTGTTATGAAAATTCAAAAAGAGCAAAGTCAGATGACAATTGCTTTGGAACGTCAGAACAGTGTTTTACAAGATTTGTGTAAAAACCAGAAAAAATTAGCTAAAAGTTTCAATAGACATCAAGTAAGAAGCATAAACATGAAATTGATTTTTTAAACCGAATTTTTTTTTCTCTAGATTCCAGTTGTGCTTGAAAACGATGATGAAAACAGTTTGAATTTGAATAATGATCTATCAATGAATTCCCCCATTGTATGTAAAAATAAAAATTCAATTTCAAATTCTCAGTTGTTTTTCAATTTTCTGCGAAAAGTCGCTCAATAATAACACTCTAATGGTGATCTTTATAGCTCTTAGAATGAAGCAAAAGACATATGTGCTTGAGTTTCTAAAGAAGATTGTTTTCGTTTTTGTATGTAAAAATCAATCTTTTTAAGCATCAAGAGTTTAAAGCACTTTTACCGTTTTATTAGTTCTTCGCTTTTGTATGATTATTTCAAAACTTTTCTGTAGACCACTTAACGAAAAAGACAATGGACAACATTTGCACTGCGATTAGTTTTGAAAATCACTACTTTTAACATTTGACTATTAGTTACAGTTGGCTGATATTAATCATGAACAAAGTAGTTAGTTTTTATTTTCATATTAAGCACATCAATGAAAAGATATTTAATATCAGTGCAAAACGATGTGCGAGCTTTTTCATGATGATTGATTTTACTAGAATTTCATTTGGTATAATAAGCTGTACTATGATGTTATATTGAAGACTTAATAGAAGTGTAACCTATGGCTTTAGTTGAAATTCTTGGAAGTGTACATTATTATCTTGAGTAGTTTGTACTTTCCAATGGAACTTGAGGGAAAAATATGGTCAATCAAGTTATTTATAAAATGAGATGCAGAACAATTTTAAAATAATTATTCAAAAGCGAAGAACTACTGAAACACAATATATATCTTGGCTATTGCTCGTGAAAAGCAAGACTACTTTTATAATAGAAATGTAAAGACTACCTTTTAGAAATTTAAGCGCACGAGGTTTTTAGCCTACTCTAGAGATCATCAATATCATCATTTGAATATCGTTGTTGAGTAGTTTTTTAGCCAAGAAAATTTGACAAATAAACAAGAACGATAATTTGAGCTTGCCAATTTAGTTTCAGCAATATTAACTCTCGTCACTAAGTCTCAGAAACAAACCATTTGCACAAACATGTCTCTTTCTTTTCCGATAGATATATACTCGAAGCGATGGTAGTGTTATTGACTTGTTAAAAATACAGGGTACTAAACAAAATACGATAAAATATGCGTTAAAATTAATTGATGAATTATTTCTGAATAAAAGAGAGTTTCAAGATATTAATGTTAAAAAAGCAGATGAAGACCCAAGAATAATAGCAATATATAGTAAGAAGTGTTCTAGGGAAGACTTTCATTGATCGTATGTCTTGTTTTTATTATTTCAGATGCAGTCAAGTGTAAGTTTCGGTACTCAGCTGAAGATATGTCGATCGTTTGGCCACCTATTCATGGTTTGATTTCAAGTAAACGAAGAAACCAACAGAAAATCTTACGTTCCAATCCTAGCACAGATAAAATATAATTCATTTTTTTCATTGGTTCATCGATACCTTCTTTTGTATTTGCTTTATAGATACACTAAATCGAACACCTTCAATGCTGCACACACAATCCGAAACAATATAATTGTTGCAAAATCAGTACAAACACAATATGTAAATTATAGGATCTTATTTGATGATAGTGACAAAACACTATTCATATACATTTAAACATTTTTTTGTTCTACTCAAGTTCGTTTTTTTTGTATAAACTCAAAGCCATTTTTATGTATATTGTTGTGTTACTATGTTACTGATATTATCTGTGTACCTCACTTGCTATTCATACTTTTTTGAATAAACCAACATCATGATAAAAAGTAAACAACAGTTTCTCCATAAAGATTCATCAACAATATGAAAAGAAAGGTTGTGCAGCATTCCAATCGTTCACCAATTAGTATTAAAAATATCGCTGATTAATCGCGATTTTCTATGCAAATCGGGGAGAAAATCGGCAAAAATCGCCAATTTAGGTGATTAATCGCGATAAAATTTCACGATTATCGGACTAATAAATCGTGATTTAATCGGCGATTTTTGCGCAATTTTAATGACATGGGGTGTATTAATTTATGTATCGATTAGGGGTTGTTTATGTATATTAATTGAAAAATCAACTAGGTTCGAGAACGTTTATGAGACAAATTATCACAATCAGTTGTTTTATTATACAAATGGTGATGATATTTTTAAATTGAAAGATACCATGTTGATATAAAAAATAAATGAATAAATACTCATCATGACAATATCAGTTTGCTTTACATAATAAAATCGACTTTTGATGAATTTAATCTTTTAAGCGAGCATTTTCTTCATAAAATGATTTTCACGGGGAATAAGATCGCTTCTATGATATTATATTTTGGAGTATAGTAATGATTTTCTGTAATATTTCTCTATCAGTATGCTTTAATAACTTGACTGTCTGATATTTAATAGATTATTTAAGACTGAGGAAGGAGAAAAAGTGATCTCTAAATAACAAAGTAATAAATCATTTTTTTCAGCTGATCAGTAACTGCTTTAGGGATGATTCAAATGGAAACGAAATCTTGATTTTTCGTATACATAAATGAACTCATGTGAACTATCAATATTAAATCTAAATTCTATGGAGACTTGAACAGATTTTAACTTTTAATTCCATTCCACATAATATTTATTTTATGACAACAATCATAACATGACTGCTTATATAGGAATCGTAATATTCGAAGAAAAACTAACGACTAAATAACTTCAATATTTACATCAACGTAAGTATACATGTTCTATTTTTATGCTTCTTAAAATGGAACTTGTTAAACTAGATTATAAAATGAACAAACATGCTGGACCAAAACAAATTCGTCAAATTGCTAAACAATGGAATATTAATGATTTTGATATTTTTATGGATTTGATAGTTAGTATACTTTCTATTTGTTTGATCGATATTGAAATTTGTTTTGCTTGTAGAACTGGTTTTTTAATCAACAATTAGAGGATGTTCACCGCGAACAACGTCGATTTCTAGCATTCAGAATGGGAGCTTAGTTTAAATATGAGTTTCTCCTGTGTAACATATTGGATAAATCGTCGTTCTTCGTTAGTTGTAATGTGCACTTTGTTTTCTCTATATAATTTCTGTATGCAGTTAGAAAAAATAAATAATTGCTTAGTTAGCTGGTGTATGTGTTTTGTGAACAGTACGATTTTTACGTACAGAACAACATTAAAATTGATTGTTCTTAGTTTGGTCATATCAAATTGACAATAGCTACCAATAGTTTTATGTATATCATAAATTCACTTGTTTTTCGTTCATTGATTTTTCTCAATCGATATACAATTATTTTTTTTCTTCTTTAAAATGCTTGTGACATCAAAAAAGTAGTTTGCACCTTAGAAATGGCGTACTCAACTAAGTTTTTTGTATAATACATATATCTAAATCTATAGAATAAGCATATTTATCTCTTGCCTCTGTTATTCTGTCTATTGATAAAAGATAAAAACACATGATCCTTTTATCTAAATGTCAATATACTGTCATCAATCAGATAGAATACGATAATAATGACAAAAAAAATAAAATAAAAGGAATATCGACGCCTCATCAAATCAAAATTTAAAACCATATTTAAGTTTATATTAAAGTAAGTCAATTTTTTGATCAATTAACTCAATTTCTTTCTGTTTGACTCGAATTTTCAGTTCTTTTAGCCATACCACCTGAGGTATATTAAGATTAATTTGAGCATCATATCGCTGGTATCGAAGCCCATTAACTCCATTAATATTATTTTGTAATGACAATCTTTTGTGTACTAATTCAATTATCTGTATAAAAGGGAAAAAAATAGCAAACGTTTATTGAATGTGTGTAATAATTGAGAGTGTGGGTGTGGGTGTGGGTGGTGTGTGTGGGGTGTGGATGTGGGTGGTGTTGGTATGGGTGTGGGTGGTGTGTGTGGGGTGTGGATGTGGGTGGTGTTGGTATGGGTGTGGGTGGGTTGAGGTGCACATGAATAGATACAATACACCCACACCCACACCCATACCCCCACCCACACCCATGCCCACACCCATGCCCACACCCACACCTCACATTCACACTCACACTCACAGCCACACACTCACACCCACACCCACAGTCACACACTCACACCCACACCCACAGTCACACACTCACACCCACACCTAACCACTCAAAATCCGCACTTTATATGCATTTATTGCGCATGAGTGTATTTCGGAGCCATGCGTATTTTGCAACCATTCTGCGTAGTAATCCCTACTTCCTAAAATCGAACATGATCGTACATCATGCTTTTTGTTGACTGTGTCAATACGATATTCTACCTATTCCATTACTAAAGCTGTGACTACTGGCATTTTTTTGCGTCGATTAATTAACATATTATTTTAAGCATTTTGTTGTTGCTATTTATATTGTCAATTGCGTATCTCACACAGTATAAATACTGAGGTTGATATATGCAGAAGTATACTTAACCTTTCATTACAACATAGTGCAATCACAAATGACGCTTGTTTTTATCGTCTTTCTGTTGCTGGTCTTAGTTTCTCACTCTCAACAGGCTTCATGCCCGATTGGCAAATATCTTTATCAAGGCCAATGTATTTTGTGCACACCTGGTTACTATTGTCCAGATGGTGAAAGTCAAATCATTTGTTCAAGTGGCCAGGTTGCTCCTGGATACGGCTTTAGAAGTTGCCAACAGTGCTCTGCGGGATGGTATTCAACATGCAGTGCACAAGAAACATGCATAATTTGTCCAAAAGGTTTTTACTGTCCAACAAATAGCCAGGAGCCACAACCATGTCCCGTGGGTTTCTACAGTCATTACGGTGCTATCAGTTGTACGCAATGTCCAGCAGGGTATTACACGACTTACACCAATTCAAGTTACTGTTTTCAATGTCCCATGGGTTATATGTGTAGTGACCCAACTCAATGTCCACAACCGTGTCCAGCTGGAAGCTACCAACCAAATATTATGTCTACCTCGTGTGCAGCATGTCCTGCAGAACACCAATGTGGAACTACCACCAACCTTCTTCAATGCACAACAACAACGTGTATTCAAGCACAAACATGGTCATGCGATCCCAATCAACAAAGTCCACCGCCATACGTATGCACAAATATTGGTTAAGAGTTTGACTTGCAGTCGACCAAATTTTTATTTTCTAAAAAGCTTACCTACTCATGCTCTTATTTATACAACTAACTCTTTACTTTATTAATAAACTCATTTAAAGAAATAATAATTTGTTATGAATGATTTAAGATGTGGCTCTGAGTTTTGGTTGCTGCATGAGTTCGTTCTTCTACGTTAGCCGCACCCTATCCACACTTACACACCACACACAACCCATGTCTTTTCTTTTTACAAAAACTTTCGTTATTGGTGAAGAAATCGAGGGTCATTATAATGAACATAACTTTAAATATTTTTATTAACAAGTTTTTGTAGAACTCACCGTGAAATGAGTTAGTCTATTATCATTAGGATAGAAATCATTTATTCGTTGCAAATTTTAAGCTATTCTAAATTCACTAGACAAAACTATTCCAAGTACTGGAAACCATAATGAGCTTGTTTGATTGCAACAAAAAAATCTTTTTTCATAAAAAGTTCAAAACTAATTTTAAGAATTTACTAAAATTTATATACTTAGGTACCCTTAAATTTACAAAGATGAATATTATGAGCAAAAACCGGATAAAAATATTGAGTACTAAATAATCAAAAGCGAACACATATATATATACTTAAAAACCATGTATAGATTTAAAAAAGAAAAAGAAAATCCTTAATTGGTTGTATATTTTCGATATCCAAAATCATCTATGGTAGATTGAATACGATTAAAGCATGGATGAATTTGTCGTATTATTTCATCACTCGTTAATTCATCATCAGGTGCATTATCAATATGGCAATCAAATCGACGCAAATATAATAAACGATTTGCAACTGTTTGAGCGAAATGAATTAATGGAACGTCACAATTAAAATTCAATTTGATTCGTTCAACATTTGGCATATACAAAAGAAAAGTATCGATATATTTAAAAGATAATACACTAAACGGGTCTGAGAGGATGAAATATTTGAGAGAATGATTTGTAATTGATGGTGCCTGATGAAAAATATACAAGTCATTCTTTTCGAATCATGCACAAAGAATTGAAAGATTGGGAGCTGAAGCAAGAATACGTAGAAGCATTATTGATGAAGTACAACAAACAGATATTGAATGAAGAGAATGTGATTGAGATCACTGAAACTCTAATACATAAAGGTATCCTAGATGAACGTGCTTAAGTGAAAATAGTGCTGGAGAAAATATTTTTTGAATTACTTGAGGTACAGCATAGGATTTGTTGTATGATGGTATTGACATATAAACAAGATGCAGCATGAGTTTTGATTGATTTGTTTCAAATGATTTTCTGTCATTTGATACAAGACTAATGAATATAAATTAGGAAACTGAGTGAAATCTATATTGAGACAGGTATCGATTACTAATCTGTTGATATGACATGCAGTTAATGAAAACAACTTTGATTCATCTTTTTCAATCGTAAATGAAAGATTTTGAAGTGATTGTAGAAGTTGATTGAATCGTTTATTGAGTCCCCAGAATTTATAGAATAAATCTCGACCATCAAGATATCCAAAAATATCAAGAGTGTGGGTGTCAGTGTGGGTGCAGGTGTCATTGAAGAAAAGACGCACACTCACACTCTTTACGTAATAGTTTTCTATGCAGGAAGAAGTATGTCATCGTATATTCTACAAATCCAGGATAACTATAATGACCAGTGGACAGCTGATATACAGTCTAAGTCGATATTTTTCTTTTTCTTAGTCGCATGTTCATAAGTGCATGTGACACAAGACAGAGCAAAAAAATCGAATTAGTGAAAGTTCATCAAAAAATAAATTTCAAAAATTGAACGTTCACTTTTGGTGAACTTCCAGTAATCTTCTCAATTAATCCCCTGTAATTTCGCCAATTAGCGAATTTTCGATGAGCTATCTAGAATTTTAATAGAAGAGTAGTATTGATTAAAAAGATTGATATCAACTGTAATATTTCAGGTACATTTTCTATCATGTTAGGCATAGTTTTTGTAACTCCCCTCACACGGAATGGAAGACCATTTGAGTAGAAGCTCATCCGATAACTTCAGACACAAAAAAAAATTAACAAGGTTAGAGAATTTTATGTTACAAAAAATGAAAAAAGGGCATTCCATATGGCGAAACAAATAAATTCTTTGATTTATTTTTAAATTCGTTGGTTGGAGGGTGTGGGTGTGGGTGGTAGTGGATGAGAATGTGAGCGTCTCTTCTACTATAAACATGCACACCCACACTCTGCGTCATGCTTTGTAATACATGGAGCAATATCTCAAACAAAGAAGTGAAGAGCAGAGTCAGAATCGAGGGTATGGTAAATTCCACTTTTCAGGAAATTCAAATTTAACTGCACTTCAAGTGGAGAATATTTTAAGAAAACACTGTTAAGGCAAAAATAGTCAACGCTTATTTTCATAAACATACTCACACTTTGTAGGACTACATGTATATAACTGTGCGCATGGTACTTTATAACATGTTTTGTTAGCGTTGGGCTGGGTTGGATTGGATTGAGTTAACTTGAATTGGATGAGGCGAGGTGTGGGTGTAGGCGCGGAGTAAAGTGTAGATGTCCTTGTGAGTATCGATCCAAGTGCGCCATTTTTAAAAGGGATGCCAACATCCATGCATGCACCCACACCCTATTTCTTGCGATATATGACGATTCCGTTAATGCTCATTTTAAAAAAAGTATGGGAGTAGTTTTGGGATTGTTTTTGATAGAAACAAAATAGACAATTGTGGTTTTTATATCTGGAAACAGAAGAAAAAGACTATCAAATTGTATAATATAGCTCTCTTTTTATATAATTTGTCGAATTTTTTAAATCAATGTTCTAGGTTTAGAAAAGAACAATTTTTTTACTAGACAAGAGCAAACAAATCGATGAGTTTTTTTTCCATAGAAATTGCTGAAAAGATGACTTACGAGGGAACTACCCGAGGTGCTAAAAAGCTTTTGAGTCGCGGATGTGATGGTTAGATACGGCATAGCTAGAAGCAATATACTCTAAGGTAGTTCGTGCTCAAGTTGCTTCTAGTAGGAGTTATGAATTCTTCAAGATATAAGCAAAATGTGCGTTTTTGCCCTTAAATCTTTTTTTCAAAGAGGGAATAACATATCAAACTGGATTGTTTGTTATATCTATCTCAATCAATAGTTCTTCTTATTTGAAAATTTCACCTCAAAGGGACTACAGATATAAGAAGAAAGACAATTTTTAAAACATTTTCCTAACTTCATAGCTTTTCATGTTTCATTACTTAAAGACATGAAATATTTGTACATGTTTTTTCAGTCTATTCTCGAGTTAAGACAGACTGTCTGTTATATAGATGCAACACTGCTGTCTTCTTTTTTTACCAAATCTGAAAACCAATCTTTTGTAAATGGCCTTGTTTTTTATCTTCTTATAGGTATGCATGAATATTAAAGACAAAGAGCAAAAATGAAAGAAATCATTAAAAATATTACATGTTTCATAAGTCATATACCATGGGTATGATACTTAAGAAAAAAGTCTTGCAAGCATAATATTTGGCCGCAATAGCTGCATCGAATGAACGCAAATTGATCGCATGAAGGTGTGTCGCAGTAATCTTGTTCAAATTTAAAACATACTTGTGTCACCGTCGTTTGGAAAGGGCGAGGATCAAAACCAGTATAGCCACTCTTGAACCATGCGTAGCGTATCATGGGCGCGAAGATAGGAGATGAAAGCTGATTATGAACGAGAGATTGCAAACGGATGATATTGTTTCTCTGTGCGAGATGAATATCTATTTCATCAAGAAGAACCCTTTCGTAAACTTTACGCACCATTATTTTCCATTGTCTGTTAAAAAACACATCAACAGGCTGAATTTTCGCAGTCGTTTTCCGTGGAATTTCTAGTCGCTTCAGTCCTTTTATTAATTCATAAATGCCTTTTCCGACTGTCTGTCCAGGCCAACTATCGGAAAGAAGTAATGTCTGCTGTGAAGACAACGAAGGAATGAGACACTTGTCACGTCAATATTCGACCAGTGACGTGGTTAATTTGCCAGATGCACTGCATGTAACAACAACATTTTTCACCTGTAGAAGATTTGATTGAATGCTCTCGCTCATTCCACCATTTACCTCTTTGAGACAGAGATAGAGGGGACCGACAATCTTGCCGCTTATATTTATTGTTGGCTGAACGGTGTAGCTGTGAGTAATTGCATTTATCGAACTTACGGTAGAAAACGTTGTCTTTTCACCTCTATAAGAGAAAGTTCGGGTTGATGGAAACTCGAGATGAAGTCCTGTCTGATCAGTATTCCAAACACAATCTTCATTGTAACGAGGCAATAATAATTTAACTTGTGTGACAAATTGTTCAGCTGATTTTTTAATTTCAGTTTCATTAATCAATTCACGTTTCGTAACTATCTGAAAAATCTAAACGATACTTATGCACTAATATATAATTAGAACCACCTGTATAGTTGTTGTAAAACATATTCTCACCTTTATAATTTTCCTTGAACAAATATTGTACTTTTTCTTGAACTTTGAGGCCCAATGATCTGATGCCACGAAATCATGCAACGACATCGTTCTAGCTTTTCTTATAGTCCATCGTTTCAAGTCTATGTCATGAACTGGATAGAAAAGATTTCGAGCCTACTCAAACTTATCAAAAACATAATCATTTAATGAATCGATCTTTTCCTTTTTTGTTCCTTCTTGTTCAACATAGTCTCGAAAACGAGCCATATATGATTGATGACGAATTCTTCGAAATTTGTGTTGCACGCTTTTCCACGTGTGTGACCGTTTTCCAGTTTTTGGATTAATTGCGTCATAGTAATCAAGTGCTCGTTTCATATATGACAAAGAAAACGATTCGAACACCGGTGTCGCATCATCTTTTTCTTCATAATCTGGATCATTAGAAGATTCATCGAAATCTTCCTCAGATTGATCTGTTTCGTTATCTGACGTATTGTAATCCAGAGTTGTTTCGTCTTCCTGATCGTACGAAGTGCTTGTCAATATCGATTCAAATACATCGAATAATTGATTGGCAACTTCTTCTTCTTGTACTGAAGTAAGTGATGATGAAACCGTTAGTTCATTAGAAGCTCGTTCTTGAAACAATTGTATTATTCGATTTGCATCACCCATTGCTTGACTTTTAGATTATGATAAATGACGTGATCTGCCTTCTCAGATTCGAAAGTAATGTTGTTTTTTTCTTTTATCTCTTGTATTCCCGTGGACATGCCATAGCAATGATACTCATTGATGAAGAAAAAAATACTTTCTTCTGCATTCTCTCCTTTCTTCTCTTTAATATTCATGCATACATATAAGAAGATAAAAAACAAGGCCATTTACAAAAGATTGGTTTTCAGATCTGGTAAAAAAAGAAGGCAGCAGTGTTGCATCTATATAACAGACAGTCTGTCTTAACTCGAGAACAGACTGAAAAAACATGTACAAATATTTCATGTCTTTAAGTAATGAAACATGAAAAGCTATGAAGTTAGGAAAATGTTTTAAAAATTGTCTTTCTTCTTATATCTGTAGTCCCTTTGAGGTGAAATTTTCAAATAAGAAGAACTATTGATTGAGATAGATATAACAAACAATCCAGTTTAATATGTTATTCCCTCTTTGAAAAAAAGATTTAAGGGCAAAAACGCACATTTTGCTTATATCTTGAAGAATTCATAACTCCTGCTAGAAGCAACTTGGGCACGAACTACCTTAGAGTATATTGCTTCTAGCTATGCCCTATCTAACCATCACATCCGCAACTCAAAAGCTTTTTAGCACCTCGGGTAGTTCCCTCGTGAGTATCTATGGTGAGAATGATAATTAAATGTTATCGTTTACATGTTGTTGCTTATTCGTGAGTTACATATTCTGATATTTTTTGAATACATTTCACTATAAAGAGAGCTAAATATGATGATTTAAGCCTTTTTTTCTTCTTTTAAACAAGATGTTCTGATATTGATTGAGTAGCTTTCGTAAAAAGGGAATGAAATATTTTTCGTTAAGTCTTTTCCCGCCTTTTTCATTGAGTTATTATGATACTAAAAAAGTACCTATTGTGAGAGCAAATATCAAATATTGTCGTTTCAGTCTAATTTCCCGTCTCTTAGTTAGATTTTCTAATCTGTATTGCAAATCTTCTGTGAGAAAGAGAACCAAATATTTTCATTCAGCTCTCTCTATATTGTTCTCCAGTCAGAGAGTGCGACCGTCGTGAATGATCTTTGATGACAAAATCAGTTAAATGTTTTGGTTAAGTCTTTTTGCTTCTTCTGAATACTCTATCCCTTTGTTTTAAACATATTAATTGTTCACTATATTTATTTATTTTATCACAAGGGTTAGATTTTGTGGGAAAATCAAGACAGATCCTGTTTCTCCATCTCCCATTCGTATCAACACATTCACTCAACAGATTGGTGCCAACAAAATTATGTGAAATACAAATTGATTGGTCATTTGATACAACAATGGTTTGAATGGAACATCGAACGAAGTGTGACATTAAAGCAATATTGGAAAATAGCATGAACAGCAACACAATTAAACAGGTTAGTTTATTTGTTTTTCTTATTCTGGATTTAAACTATTGCAGTAGTCATTTCATCTCTTTCCAAGAATTCAGTCCAAAAAATAATAAGATCACGACTTTTTTCTATTTTATTTCGCGATTCTTAATCTTGACTAAGTATCTATTGTGAGAAACAGTATGAGATTCTTGAGGCATACTAAGATTAGAGTCGTTATCAACTGATTTCTTTGATAGAAGGCTTGAATAGATTTTATTTTTTATGTAGCCAGAGACAAAACAGTGCTCGGATTTTCTGTGTTATTCGTCACTTTTCAATTAATATCATGATAGTAACATTTCGATAAGAACTGTTTTCGTGTACAACTTCGCTAATATGAGAGTCTGGGAAAGGACCATACTTTGCATTTCAATATGAAATTACTTATTAGGTTTCGTCTAAAAACTAAAATATACCACTAAATGAAGCGTGAAAGCTCTGAAGTTTTCACGAGATGGCTTATTTTATATAGCTGCACCTTTTTTTTTCATAATAAGCAAAATGTTGAGCAATCAGTTTTCGATCCTTCTAAAACGAAATGCTTTTTGCTACGAAATTAGTTGATTGTTTCTTATCTCATCGTTTTATCATCTTATATCTTTTATTTTGAAAACAATACATTAAAAGATGCAACGTGAAAAGCGTTAAAGTCTTTGCAAGCTCCCTTATCTTAATTGCTTACATTTGCTTCTAAAATAAGGAAAATTCTATCCGACTATCCCGAAAAGAATCATTTTTTCTTAAACGAAGAGAAATTTTTTCCTCCTTATCTAAAGTATAACATAAGCTGTTATTTAAAAATTGTAGAACTTTCACACTATATTTTGATGGTACATTTTCGTTTTTACTAAAAATTGTAAAGTGAGTGAACACTAAAATGGAAAAAAATACAAAGTGTGGTCACATAATCTGCCACTCCTATCATTGAAGCTATACACAAAAACAGACCTTGTTGAAATTTTATGATTATGACTTCAAGTGAAAGTTGTTCAAATGTCACAGAAAAATAGAGCATCGTTTTCTCTACCATTAAGTAAGAAAAATAATATCTATTGAAGTTTTCTATCAACGAAATAAGATGATGACGCCACTATTTTGGTGTGCTCTAAGTATTTTCACATTATGCTTTTTTCTTTTCCCAGTTAGATATTCCTATCTCTATTTAGTATGTATTGTGAGAAATAGGATGAGATTTTTTTGGTTAAATTTTTTTCCGCCTTTGTTTTTGGACCCAAACAGTTTGGAAGCTAGAAGTAGCGTGAAGAAATGAAATAAGTGGTTAAAATTTTGATTATTTTTGGTTATTTTCGCATGTAGTCGTTCTCAGGTCATTTCGTGGATTAATATCAATGAGAGCATTGAATCAGGTTCTTTTTTTACATCGCCTTTTTCATAGTAGTGTCCGAAAAAAAATTTTCAAGCGCGTCAGCTTTTCTTTGTTGTGTAGCACTTCTTACGCCATATGTGTCTGTCAGGTATCCTCTCCTATTTTTTTGCAGATACGGAAAATTCTGTCCAACCTTCGTCAATAATTATGGTGTCTTGATTATGTTCATGTGTACCGTCAGTAGTCGGTTATAAGCGTTTGCTAGGGATGCTGGCTTAGAATCAGCATTACATTATAATAGTTCGAAGAATAATACTTTATTTCTTATTTTTTTCAAAGGCACAAAACGATTTATGAAATGGTAGTTAGAAGTGTTTGAAGGTACTCTTAACGGCATCAAGAGTCTCACAAAAGCAGGAAAAGGCACTTGAGAGAGGACTAATAATGGTCGCAAGCGTTATAGGTGCTGGTTTAGCATTCGCATTGCATTAAAGTAATGCTAACACTAATTCTTTTTTGTTGGACCCTAAGAAAAAAGCATTACAATTTGTATTGGCTGATATCATGATGCAACAGAGCCGGTATCCCTAAGTTTCATTCGTTTTATGTTACAATTTCGATGCAAAACGTTTTAGTTCCTACTAAGTTAACACTATACTCTGTCAATTTAATAGGAACTACAACGTTTTTGCATTAAAGTTATAACACAAAATGCATTGAACCTAGGGATACTGGTTCCATTTCATCATGATATCAGCCAACACAAACTGCAATACTTGTTTCTTAGGGTCCAACAAAAAAGGATTAGTGTTTGCATTACTTTAATGCAATGCGAATGCTAAACCCACATTCATAACGCTTGCAACCATTATTAGTCATCTTCGAAGCACCTTTTCCTGCTTTTGTGAGACTCTTGAGGCCGTTGACAGTACCTGCAAACTCTTCTAACTACCCTTTCATAAACTCTTTGCGGGTTTATTATCTTTATATTTGTTTATGGTGTAGTTGAAATTTGTGAACTACCCTTTCATCAACCTCTTTATAGTTGATAAAACTAATCAACCTTCTGAAGTACCCTTGGATCTATCTTTGTATAGTTGATGGAACTGATCAACCCGCGGAACTACCCATTACTCTACCTTTCTGCAGTTGATGAAACTGGTCAAGCGTTTGACCTACCGATTGACATCCCATGTCGCGAAAATCGCGGCGATTTTGCCGATTTCTTAAAAAATCGGCGTAAAATCGTGATTAATCGAATTCCGTCTAAAAATCAGCGATTAAATCAGATTTTAGGGTGTGTGTGTAGGTGTGGGTGTGGAAGTGGGGGTGAGCGGGTGTGGGTGGGTGGAA
>CAJNSZ010001104.1:0-20676 GCA_905329745.1 Rotaria sp. Silwood2 | reverse complement strand
TTTCTTATCTCTTTAATAATTGAAATTCATGAGCAGAATGAAAAGAAAATAGAAATAGACTGTTCTCAGTGTCTTGGTGCTAAGTATATAACATTCAAAATGGTTTCTTTTGCTTTTCGTACCTTTTTCATAATTTACTCACCACTATCAAGTAATTGAAGTCGAAACTTTTGAAGTAAAGTTGATAATATTTTGTTATTGATAGAGTTCTTTTTGCGTCTTACACTGCTGGCTTGTTTTTTTTTTGAATGATTCGTATCTTGCTTTTGCAACGTGTCAAACCTTTATCTTTCACTTCTGTCTATGTTTGCCTTCTTTACTTTCGCTTTTTTAAAATTCTTATCAAATAAGCACTCTATGAGAAAGGATGCACATAGCAGTAATAAAACATCCTCCGAAAAAAAAGATAATGAGTAACGACAAAGAAGAAAAAAACTCATACTTGTTCAATGAAATTCATGCCAAATATAGTAAACAGATCAATTTTCATTTCTGTGCAATGTGGAATAGATCTCTATTCGATCATCCAATCACTGACCGTTAACAGAATGGAACTGTTCTAAAAAAAGGTGTTACATTTTATTTCATGTTGAAATCGATAAAACTTACATTATCATAAACATGAGATAATATTTCTTTCAGATAATATAAAGATTTCTAATTTTAAGTATAATTTATTTTTCAATTTCCATAGCTATTTTAGGGTGTGGGTGTGGGTCACAGTGAGAAGCTTTAGCAGAAGCAGACGAACATGCGGCTGTTTTTGCTCAGAAATGGCTTTCATTTGACTCGAAATAATAGTATACCACTCGAAAAATCGTTTTTAAGAAAATCAAAGCGTTTTTCAAGAAAAAGTTTTTTTCTGGAAGAACCCAGTCTTTTTTTCAAAAACGTTTTAAAAAAATATGTTGAGCTACAAATCATTCGATGTAGTTAAATGTACTGACTCCGAATATTACCGTAGTTTTCTTCAAAGTATACTATGAATGCTTAAAACTGGGCTTTCGGTCAAAAATCTGTGATTTGGGGAAACTCTCTAAAATAGCCTAGGAAAGATTTCACTAGTTGGCGCTGTGGTCCGATGCAGTTTGACGAGTTGATTCCGCGTATCCCCTTGGTTTTTCGTCAAAGTGTAACATGAGTGCCTAAAGCCAGATTTCCGACCATAAACCTTGAGTATTCTGACATCTTGTAAAATAGCCTAGGAAAGATGTCATGGATTTTCGCATCTACCATAAGTAGGATACATATGTAGGAGCATGGAGCTAAAATGCGCGCTCGATGGAACGTTATTCCTTTCTAGCGTTTACAATATATGGAACGGTACGTTTTCAAATAGGTTGTGGAGCTTGAGATCCTTTGTTTTCTACTCCATTTTTAATTAGATTACGATAATTTTTTGTACCATATAGCCCATGGGTGAGGAAGTTTTCTGCGATATTGTTTGCTTGTGGAATATTGGGTTATATTGCCGAGTGGCTTGACTTTCTTCATTTATGTCGATTTCTGGGCCGAAGCCTTGTCAGGCTATTTTCTAGGGCTCTATAAAACTTTGAGAACCACTATTTTGAGAAATGATAGATCACATATGTACGCATCTACGCAAATGGTTTGACTCTGAAAAAGAATATTTTCGCACATGTCCGCCTGGCTCCCCACTGTGTGAGTGGGAGTGCGATGTGGGTATGGATGTGGATATAGGTAGGATACGAGTATCGATGTCGCTGTCGGTTTGGAAAGCAGACCCACACTCACACTCCTTAATTCGATGGGTTCTCTTAACTCGGCACCACAGGGAGACGTCTGAAATAGGGACGGAGAGCCGCGAAACTTCGACTTAAAACTTATACTCACTATTTTCTGCGAATATATGTCTGAGTTCTTAAAAATGGCATTGCCATCTGAAGAATAGATAACTAAATGGACGATCGACTCAAATTAATGAGAAAGTTAACAAAAGTAATCTGGGAATGAACAAAATAGAACCAGACAAAACGAAAAAGTATACATTTAAACATGTAGACAAATTATTGTGTTATTAAAACAAGTTTTTACAAACTTGAAGTAACTATATTCTGAGAGTGATGATGTGACAATATCAAAATTATTCAAAATCAGAATATTCGATCTATTGTATTGTTCTAAAGTGACAGCGACTCATGACACCTTAATGCACACTGTCAACTGATATCAGACAAATAAAACATAGAAAAGCTTTTCTTTATTTTAATGTCTCCATTTTGAAATTTATATTTTATTTGCTTCTCTAATAAGGATATGTTATCATGAGTATGTTGTAAAACTCTATAACGAATCACTTCAAAAGAGTCAGTAAGCCAAGTCATTCTTTTTAAAATCTCTACTAATGCACAATACACGACATTAACTTCACATTACTAACGAAGAAAGAATGAAGGTGTGGGTGTGGGTGTAGGTGTAAATGCGAGTGTTGTTACAGGGACATCCCAGTTCTATGAATGGCACCCGGAGTTACACATTTCTGTTTTTGAACTCAGTTAAAAAGCATAAAAATCATTATCCAAAGGGATAAAGTTATGTAAGTCTAGAAAAAATAGAAATGTTTTAACGTGATTGGGTCAGTCTATCGGGTTTTAACGTGTTTTTTGTTAATCTTGTTCGACTAGGGACCTGAATGTGCCGTATTAAACTTGGCTAATAATAATCTGTTCCACAAGAACACGTGGATGAATAAAGATTCTATTTCGAGTTGGAAAAAGCGTGCTTCAGAAAATCCTAGCATTTCATAAACTATGAAATCATTCTATGGAGCAATAACAGTAGGTGAAGAGTGATCGAAATTGATGCTCACCGTGGCGACAGAAGATTGAAGCTGATGAATAGTTTTCAAGAAGACTTGACGATGTTTGTCCTTCAGTGTGTGTTGAGCGAGAGAAATAAAAATGAATCCCTAAGAAAAACAAAACAAACTTTTCTACAGCAGACAAACTACAATAATCAGTTTGTGAAAAAGAAGCGAACGCAAGAATTGAAACAGCAACATGCAAAAGAAAGTAAACAGCGAAGAAGCGGTGCTGCTAATACACGCGCAGCATTTTTCTCCCCACTTGATCGAAAGCAAGAGAACGCTGCATTTTATTTTCAAATCATTTGAGCAAACAGAAAAAAAAACTGGCTTCAAATGTGACTGCTCGAAACATTATGCTTCTTCATCCATTCCCCGAAACAGAAAATGAGATTGGAGACTCTTTGGCGACGACGACAATGACATCCGAGTAGAGCACTTATACACTTCTCTTTTTACAATCCTCGCAACGTTTTTTCAATTCTTTTTTATGTTTGTGCTGAGCCAAGAAAAACGAACTCGTGCAGTCTCCATGGCGTGCTGCACATCAAGGAGCAACATTTGAAAAGTGAAACATTATTAATATAGTCACAGATAATTTTTTCTGTAGAACAGGAGATTTCAACGTCAGTCATAATTAGCTTTACTTAAACAGAATGGTAATCATTCATTAATGCATATTTCTTGTCTCCTTGAGTTGCATATTCTTATATTGGAAGGGTGTAGGCGTGTGTGCCGATATTGATATCACATTTCCCTGGTCTTCCGTTCTTCTTTCCTCTTTGCTCTTTATCTCATCTCTATTATTCTTTCCTGTGCTCATCTCTGTCTCTCTTTTTTGCTCTCGCCTGTATAAGCGTGTGTTATATGTGAACTAACTGAATAAGCATCATTATCGGGGATGGTGGTAAGGTACTTGCTCTAGTTTGTCGCTATATCGTGATCTTGACTAGTGAGTCATATGAAATCGTCTTTAGGTCGATTCTTAATCAACATCAGCAACATTACGAGAAGGAACCAGTAAGTCAATCAAAACACGACGGTCAATTAGTCACAGTATAGGGTGTAAAGTAGCAAGTGTGAATCCAATTAATATGAAGATAAATCGCATCATCCGCTCGAGTGGTGGTGACCTCTGGTGGGCAAGCATTGGCAGAAACTTTTAAGACAAAATTAATTGTATGAAGAAAAGCAATTGAAAATTTTTATGCATTAATAGCTGCGAGAACGACCCAGCGACCGAACAGTCCAGCCATTCGAGAGAAGGATGGCATGGAAGCATTTCGCTTCTACTGCGTGGCAACTCATTGCATTAACACAAGTTCTATACTTGCTATGCTCCACATGAAATTACTAAAAACATTAATTATTCACCTATACAAAGAAGACAACAAGCTGATGTTAATTATTATGAACATGATGGCATATCGGCGGTAAGCAATTAAAATTTATTAATCATCAGTCATACGCATATCGTCAGAATGACAACCTATGAAGCCGTAATGACCTCTTTCTTGTTTGTTATCACCTTTTTTGTTTAATAATTTTGTCTCTTCCTTATTGTAAATTAATATTAAATTAGATGAATTTTATTTATTTAATAAGAAAACGCTTCGGAGAGCCACTGCCTCCTTCTTCAGTTTAGTATGTATTAAAATCAGATAAAATAAACGAAAATGTTTTTCCTCCTTTTTCTATTTACAAATCTGCCTATATATTTTTCTGCTTTTGTTTTTCTCTTTGATTTTCTGATAGTGGAACGGAAAGACAAGACGGTAATACTGGACGATTTCAACTATATATTTTCATCTTCCGTTCCACTATCAGAAAATCAAAGAGAAAAACAAAAACAAAAAAAGATATAGGCAGATTTGGAAATAGAAAAAGGAGGAAAAAACATTTTCGTTTATTTTATCTGATTTTAATACATACTGAACTGAAGAAGGAGGCAGTGGCTCTCCGAAACGTTTTCTTATTAAATAAATAAAATTCATCTAATTTAATATTAATTTACAATAAGGAAGAGACAAAATTATTAAACAAAAAAACCTTGAAACTATGTTTGTTGGATTCTCCATCACTTTCTACTTATGCAAGAAAATTTTCAATTATTTTGGATGAGAAACAAGCATGTTATGAAAAAAACACCTCCCCGTTTCTAGCATTATACAGTAACATACAGTAAAAACGTCTTTTCTCGGGAAAGAAAGGAAAAGAAAAAAAAAGGATGTGTAATTTTGTAGCCAGTGATATAGCGAACAGAATGAGATAAAATAATCGTCTCTAACATTTATCTGGAAAAACTAGATAGGTTTACAAAATCGACCTATACACATCATACTCGATTCAATTCGAAGCGCTACCATCAGTAGAATTTTATGTCTCGAATCTATTTAACAACTTTTCTAGATTCAGTTTTTGATGCTGAATTTGAAAAAAGTATTTTCAGGAGCTAAAAAAAAGAAAGAAGTAGAAAATTTTGCCCATTTCAATGGTGAACATATATTTTTGCTGGAAATCGCAGTTTTGGGATATTTCGGAGTTTTGGACCGAAAGAAAGCCTTTGACGAGAATAAGGACCTGATATTCGTGATCAGCAGCTCGAGTTCTATCAGATGATGTATAAAAAAAAACAAAAAAATTTTACTTGAAGTTTGAATTGCCTGCACCTTACTTTTTTTCTTTTTTTTTCTCAAAATTAGTTTTTTTGTCATGCAGTTTACACGGGCAGATTTTTCTCCATAACGACTCGACATGAAAGTGATAATTATTTTTTGTTGAATACAGGACAGTTAGGGCTAGATCCTCACGATCTCCGATTTTTGAATTTCTCTTTTATTGAAATAAAAAACTTAGATATTTCAGTTTGATGAGCGCTTTGAATTTGCACATGTGACGAAAAAAGTGTTTTAAAAAATAAAATAAAGAGAAACTTAAAAATCGAAGACCATGAGGATCTACCCCTAAGGTCACTCTACAATTTAAAAATCAGCCCGACATGATTACATAGTGACCTCATTGTGAAATCCTTGCCCGCATAACAGGTGATGAATTCATTAGAACTTGTGTAAAAGCTTGAGATTTGGAGGAGATATTTTAACCATAATCTATTCTAATCGAGATTAACATTCTCTGAAATTTTCATTGACATTGGAAGAGAAAATAACAAAGTTCGTTTCTGAGGGGGCCCCCTTAACATACTATAATCCATATTATGACTTTGCACAAAATTTCTCAATCTGTCTTCATCCAGAACACTTACAACTTCAACGCCATTCATAACTATTCATCTTTGTAGATATCATCACCAATATTAAACAAATATAAATCGCCACTTTTACAGAATCGCGGAACAACGCTTCAGATGGATATTCCAACACAACACTCAAAACATGAAATCCTCACAAAACATACACTCAAATAAAGCCAAAGTAAAAAAAAGGAAGCGCGTCACTGCATTCCGAAGCTAAAACAGTCAAATAAGAAGCACAAAAAGAAAGTCGACCAAACTTAACCTCCAATTCAGTCTTATGATAACTTCTGACAATATCTCATTCACTTCAACAAAAAATTTCTTACTCTACTTCATCAATAACATGGGCTGCCTACAAAAAATTCATCATATTTTTAATTTTTATAATATGACCCAAACAAATTGAGAAGATTTAGTTTCAACAAGATCGAAATAGCAAAGGTATTGTGGTAGCTATAACACCCCGCACACCCCACACCCACGCCCTAACGAGAGCTAAAGAAGTTGATTTAAATCGTGTTTCTTCTTTTGAGTTAGATATTTTGATCTTGATTGAATACCTTCCATGACAAAGAGAACCAAATATTTTTGTTCAACTCTTTCTGTCTTGTTCCACAGTTAGAGAGTGTGACCGTCATGAAAGATCTTTGATGAGAAAGTCAATTAAATGTTCTGGTTAAGTCTTTTGGATACTTTTGAGTAGTCATTCTTTTTGCTTTAAACATATATTGATTGTTCACTATATTCATTCATTTTATCATAAAGTTTAGGTTTTGCAAAAACACCGAGACAGATCCTTTTTCTCCATCTTCAATTCGTATGAAGCCATTCAGTCAACAAATTGATGCCAACAAAATTACGTGAAACACAACTTAATTGATAATTTGACACAAAAATGGTTTGAATGGAACATCAAATGCAGTGTGACATTAAAACAATATTGCGATATAGCATGAAAAACAACACAATTAAACAGGTTAGTTTATATTTTTGCTTTTTTTGGATTTGAGCTGTTGCAGTAGTTACTTCATCTCTTCTCAAGCATTTAGTCCAAAAAATAAGCAGCTTACGACTTTTTCTTTATTTCCCGATTTCTAATCTTGACTAAGAATCTTTTGTGAGAAACAGTATGAGACCCTTAGGGCACACCAAAAGTAGTGATGTTATCATTCCATTTCTTTGATAGAAAGCTTCAATAGATTTTCTTTTTTTATGTAGTGAGAGAGAAAATGGTACTCTATTTTTCTGTGTTATTTATCAGTTTTCAAATGATATCATAATAATAACATTTCAATAAGAACTGTTTTCGTGTACAACTTCGCCAACATGTGAGGCCGGATAAATGGACATGCTTTGCATTCTAATTTTTAATTACTTAATAGGTTCCACTGAAAAACTAAAATATACCATTAGATGAAGCGTGAAAAGCTCTGAAATTTACATAGGACGGTTTATTTTATAGTTGCACTTTTTGCTCTCGTAATAAGCAAAATGTTGAGCAACCAGTTTTCGATCATTCTAAAACGACATTTTTTGCTACGAAGTGACTTGATTTTTTCTTATTTCATCGTTTTATCACCTTATGTTTTTTATTTATAACAAAATGCATCAAAAGATACAGCATCAAAAGCGTTAAAATCTTTGTAAACTCGCTTATTTTAATTGCTAAATTTTGTTTCCAAAAAAAGTAAAGTTCTATCCGACTATCCCGAAAAGAATCATTTTTTCTTATACGAAGAGAAACTTTTTTTGTTTCTTATTTAAAGTATAAAATAGGCTGTTATTTAAAAATTGTAGAGCTATTCACACTATATTTAATGGTACATTTTCTTTTTTAATAAGACTTATAAAGTGAGTGAACATTGGAATGGAAAAAAGTGCAAAGTGTGGCCACATAATCTGCCACTCATATTATTGGAGTGGTACACAAAAAACAGCTCTTCTCCAAATTTTATTATTATGATTTCAAGTGAAAGGTGTTCAAATGTTATAGAAAAATAGAGCATTGTGTTCTCTCTCATTAAGTAAGAAAAATAATATGTATTGAAGCTTTCTCTTAACGAAATAAGATGATGACGTCACTACTTTGGTTGTGCCCTAAGTATTTTCATATTATGCTTTTTTCTTTTCTCAGTTAGATATGCTTATGTTCATTTAGTATGTGTTGTAAGAAATAGTATGAGACATTTTTTGGTTAAATCTTTTTCCATCATTGTCTTTGAATACGAATAGGTTGGAAGCTTCATATAGTGTAAAGAAATGAAATAGCTAATAAAAATTTTGATCATTTTTGGTTATTTTCGAATGTAGCCGTTGTCAGGCCATGTCATGAATAAATATCAATGAAAGCATTGAATCAAGTTCTAATTTCACATCGTCTTTTTCATAGTAGTGTTCGAAAAAAAATTTGAAGGGTGTTAGGTTTTTTTCGTCTTGTAGGGCTTCTTACACCATATGCGTCTGTCAGGTATCCTCTCCTATTTTCTCTGAAGATGTGAAACATTCTGTCCAACCTTCGTCAGTAATTATAATGTTTTGAATATGTTCATACGTGCCGTCAGTAGCTGTTTATAAGCGTTTGCTGGGAATGCTAGTTTAACATCAGCATTGCATTATAATAGTTCGAAGAATAATAATTTATTTCTTATTATTTTCAAAGGCACATAAGGGCTCTTGGAATGACATTTAGAAGGGTTTGTAGATACTCTCAACGACATCAAGAGTCTTCCAAAAGCAGGAAAAAGTGCTTCGGAGAGAATCACTAATGGTTGCAAGCGCTAGAGGTGCTGGTTTAGCATTCACATTCCATTAAAGTAATGCTAACACTAATGCCTTTTTGTTGGATCCTAAGAAAAAGGTATTACAATTTGTATTGGCTGATATTATGCTACAACGGAGCCGGTATATCTGACTAAATTCAATACGTTTTGTGTTACAATGTTGATGCAAAAGCATTTTAGCTGCTACTAAGTTAACATTGTATTGCATGAACTTGATGGAAGCCACAACGCTTTTGCATTAAAATTATAACAAAAAACGCATTGAACTTAGGGATACCGGCTTCGCTTCAGCATAATATCAGCCAATACAAATTGCAATACTTTTTCTTAGAACCCATGAAAAAGTATTAGTGTTAGCATTACTTTAATGCCATGCGAATGCTAAACCAGCACCTCTAGTGCCTGCAACCATTAGTAATTCTCTCCGAAGCGTCTTTTCCTGCTTTTGTAAGATTCTTGATGCAATTGAGAGTACCTCCAAACTCTTCTACCTACCCTTTCATAAACTCTGTACTGGTTTATTATCTTCTCCTTTGTTTATGGTGCAGTTGATGAGATTGATCAACTTTGTGAACTACCCTTTGATAAACCTATTTATAGTTGATGAAACTAATCAACCGTCTGAACTACCCATTGATTTACCTTTATATATTTGATGAAACTGATCAACCTTTTGAGCTACCGATTGACACACCGCTTTCGAGTTGATGAAGCAACTAAACGCTTTCTATCAGCTTTACAAAAGGTAATGCAAGGGTATTTCTTTATGGTTTACCCGTTTATAAAGCAATATCTATATTGAAATAAATTGGTTTTTAAATTTGATCTACCGCTTGAAAGGGTTTAACAGAATGCAACGGATAATATGCCCTTTAATGATTTTTGAACTCTATAAACGTTTTGATAACTCTTTTAAAACGGGTATTTTAAGTTGATAAACCGTTTTTTTGCACTATTTTTGGGGATAGATCAAAGGGTTTAGCACATTCTGATAAACGGTAGAGAGGAGTATATTATCCGTTGCATCCTGATAAATCTAAAAAGATTTATCATTCTATTCTTTTTATTTCTGTGTATCAATATAATATCCATCCTATGGAATCCTCAACCAAAATAATGCAACAAGAAAACCAAGATAAACACAAAAATGAAGCCACTGCACTCAGAAAGGAAACCATCTAATGCAAACACAGTAAAGAACCGTAGAGAAAAGTCCCCCTGAAACTCAGTATCATAAACAGTGCTAACCATATCTATTCACTTCAAGAAATAATTTCCGATCCCACTTTCTCCTTAACATCCGCAGTCTTACAAAATATCATACTAATAAGGTAGCCGTATCACACCCACATCAACATCTACACCCCAAAACATCCTTTTATTAGTACATCTTCATGTAAAATACGATTTTCTGGCAGTATAAATCCGATAAATCAGCAACTGTAGGAACTAGAAAGCTGGAATTTGGTATGACAGTAGGACGCTCAAAGACCAGTAACATATAAAAAATTCGTCTAAATCGGTTCAGCTAAACAAAAGTTATTAGTGAAATACAGCTAAAATTTCAATCGTACCAAAATCTTTCAGTTGTTCTATATACATATATGGGTGAATTGCGCTGAGATTGTACGGTTCGAAGAAAAAAAATCGAAAAAAATAAAAGTGAGCAGAGGAAAGATTTGACCTGTGTATTCGATAGAGCTTTATTTGTTGTATATGAGTCAACTATTTTCCCGACTGTCAGGTTTTCCCTTTCGGAGAAATTGAAATCTCGATGTATATGAAAGGTTCTAAATTTTTTGACAATAAAAAATTTCTGATTGAAAATATTTGACTTTGCTACAATATATGAGACGAATCATTTTCAAAAGGAGAATACAGTAGACATAAGCATAACTTTATTCACATGTATTCATGCGTTTGTGATAGTATAATATAATTGTTATCATTAAAAACGCATATTTTTCAAGGAACGCCCTCTAGAACTAAGTGCGTGGTAACATTGTTTCGCGATATCAATGAGAAGCAGAATCTTTATCAATATCAATGCTTGTTTTCGAGAAAAGAAACAACGTTTACTATAAAAAAAATACCCAAGTTAACCATTGTTCATGTTTCATATATAAAACTGTTCATTCAAATCACTAAATGTTTTGACTATTAATTCAAAATCTAAAAGGTTGTGTGTATCAAAGTTTTTGTTTCATCTGACTTATTTTTTGTAAATATTTCTCCATTTGGTTTAACAATAATTTCATGAAACTTTGACGTTCCTTTAATTGATTTTAATGATGGAATTTGCATTCTTAATGAATGAATATCTTCTTTTTTATATAAGTACAGGCGAATATTTGTCGAATTCTTTATTTTACTCATTAAATCTTCAGCACCTTTAAATGATTCATCTGGATTTAATCGAACTGAATTATCAAATAACCGCTTAATAGTAGCGCCGATACCATCAGCTACACCCTTCCCATGACCACTAGCCAAAAACAACCATCTCGTCGTAATTTTTCTATTAGTAGCATAATATTTTAAAAAGAAAATCGTAGTTTTGTTTCGATATTGACTTGATGGAGAGTCAGATATTATATTCAACTCAGTAATGTGTTTAAGATCTTTTCCACTTAATAACTCATCCAATAAATCATGAATTGCCGCCCATGTACTTTCTGACAGATGACTTGTATCATCAGATAAACATCCAAAACTAAAACAGTTGTCTTTTCGCCAAACATATCCTGCTGCTATAGAGACATGTTGTTCATAGTAGTATGCAGCTAAATAGAAAAAAATTCAATTAGTGCTAAAGCGCATTAAGTTTTCATCGTAACTTACAACGCTCTTCTCTTGCTTGTTTTAAATTATAATTCTCTGACCAATCTATGTGCAAGGTGATTACATTGTCACTTGTGAGTGCTGATTGCCGAATTAATTTAGCGCTTTTAAATTGAGCATAAACTAGTTCCATATGCTTTTGAAGTTTCTAAACATTATATAGATAGCAACAAGAGATTGTTGCCTTTGTTCGACTTTTCTTTAAAGATACTCACAGATATTTCATCACTAAATTTCGTACAAAATACATTCAGTTTATCTGTCATAGTTGTTTTCGTTGAAATCAGACCACTACTTCTAGCACTTTTCTTCTGAACCCATTCTACATAAGTAACCAAAAAAGATTCTGCTTTTAATAAATTCAGTTCTTTCAATATCTCTTCGACTTTCTTTTCATCATTAGCTATTGTTGTTAAGTCGTTTGCCATCAACGACGACAAAAAATTCAAAATAGGATGATTATTTTTCAGTTGGTGAATTCTTTCCGATTTAATTTGTGGATTCAAACAGGTTATACATAGACAACTACCCCATTTATTTGGTTTAGATGAAACAATGTAGGATGGTACATGTCTTGTGAAAGTTGAATACGAACAATCATAGTTTGTTTCCAAAATAAACTTTTGATGAAGGTTTATGAGTTGATTTAACAAAAATCGTACTTGTTTACCATCGATGATTTTGTTTTTATCTGGTGTTAATCGTGTGATCTCATCATTATTCAAAAACTGTTCGACAGCATCCGCAAGTTCTCTTGATACAGTTGTCGTTCTTGTTGATGATACATTTTGATGGGACAACTAAAGAATAAACACTTCTAAATAATAGAAGAGGGATGAAGTAATCCACAACTTACATTGATTCCAAACTTATTCCGAATACTACTATTACTACCACAAGGTAAATCCGGGTTTTGTGCAACCGTACGTGCTTTAGCATGACGTTTAGCATTTGGACTAAGATTTTGAAAAAAAAAGTGTTGATGGTGATATAGTTGTTGTACTATCTGCATTTGATTGTTTGGATGACGATGATGATGTTGTTGTTGCTGTTGATGATGATGATGATGATGATGATGATGATGATGATGATGATGATGATGATGATGATGATGATGATGATGATGATGATGTCAAACAGATTAGTTGTTCTTTCAATTTCTTATTTTCCATTTGTAATTGTTTATTGGAATTTTGTAATTTATTTATCTCTAATATAAATTTTTTTGTGTTTTGACGACGACGTTGGATACCTTCACCCTTTCGAAGATCACTTTTTGATACTGTAATTGTTGATGTTGATTGTATAGGTTGCTGTTCTTGTTGTTGTTTCTTCTTTGTTCGATATAATGCTTGTCTCGCTGCTGTATATTTTCTATAGTTTTTATCAAAACGTTTTGATTGTAAACGTTTTAATTGAATTTTCTGACGATATCTTTGGCAATATGTAGCATTATTATTTTTCCTTTTTCTTCTTCCCTCTCATCTTGAAAGCAATAACTTAATCTGAAACCAAATAAAAAAATGTTTAAATTTGTAGATGGTCAGATACCAGCTTTTATGAACAGTTTAAGTTTCTTAGAGCATATAAGCATTTTGCATGGTAGTAAATAAGAAAAAGGCAGAACTTTCGGTCGTTCAAGGCATTAAGGATCCTCAGAAATATATTTATAAACGTCTCTTAGTCAATACAAGTTATGACAAGTGAAAGAAAACTAAATAAATTTTTGTTTTCTCTGAATATCTATCATTTTAATCTGTTGTGACATTTTGATACGAAAAAATCTGTTGTGACATTTTTTGACTAAAATACTATTTTCTCGTGAACGATACTTAGTTAAGAGCTCAAATTTTTACCACAGATGCACCATAAAGCCAGTCAAAAAAGATAAAAAAAACATTGACTATCCGCTTATAGTTAGCGAGAAATCAAAGAATCAAAATTAAAAATCTGTCGTGACATTTAGTGCGATAATCGCTATCTATCTGTTTCATTTTTACTTTTTTGTTTGATCTTGAATATTTTTGATATTTCCTTTTTCATAAAAATGTTTCTGTCTCTTTACTCTATCAAGCAACAAAAAGAAATTTGAGTTAGCTTGAAAATAGTCTTTAGTAGCTGCAATTTAATCTGTTGTGACAAAAAATGGTCAAAGTGTATGTTTTGATATTTTTGCGAGATTTGATCAGGAAATAAAAATCGAAGTTTTGATCAATTTATATTGTCAAAAAGTGGAGAACCCCAGCTACCAATCGCCATAAAAAATTCTATTTATCCAGTCAGAATTAAAGGATATAAAAAGAAATTTCCGTCGATAGATGCCGTCGAACAGCTTTCAGTATAATCTTTCATGCTTGAAAAATTCTTAACCATGCAACCAAAAACCTTGATAGTTTTGCGGTAAGTAGGATGAAATGAATGGAGCATTTCAAAAAAAATATTGTCCAAATCGATTGACTGGAAGTGGAGTTATAAGATTTTTTGTGTTCGCAGAACAACCGTACAATCTCAGCGCAATTCACTCATATATTTTCCTGTTCTAAACGCGTACATGAAATAAGGATTCATCCGAGTTAGTAAAACTTTGTCCGCTTCTGAAACAATCAAGAGTCATTATTGCACATTCATGAGTAAATTAGTAAGATATTTGAGTATCCTTGAAAAATGACTAAACGTATTCATTTCTTTTATTATCGTTCTTCCGCAATATCTTCATTAGGCAACGGAAGTGTTTTTTTACAAATTTAATATAATCACTTGACTTTGCCGTTGATGCAGTTCATTAATTCAATTAATTTTGATGACTCCCTTTTTTCTCCTCGCATTTCTCTTGTTAAGAATCAAAAAGTTGACTGCTGTATTATCTCTTTTCACATTGATAAATTCACAGACTCCTACAAGACACATCGTGAACCGCTCAGCGTTATGCCTTCTGCAACTGATATTCTTCCTATCATACAGCAATCTTTTATACGCTATGGGTTTCCTGTCTTAGTGGCACTAGGTAATTTCGGTAATATATCTATCATTGTCACATTCACACAAAAACATCTTCGACAAAGTTCCTGTTCATATTACCTGTTGTCTGCTGCTGTCTTCAGTCTTCTTGGCGTCAACTGGGGACCGTTCACTAATGTGTATACTGCCTATTATTCCCCTGATCCATTCAGTATTTCACTGCCGCTTTGCCGCATCCGAGGTTACATCTTACAAATATCCTCCGTTTTGTATCGAACAATGATTGTACTGGCAAGTGCTGACCGTTGTGCATTGAGCTCGACTAACGCGTATATTCGCTCATTCAGCAAGCCCAAAGTTGCAATAAAGATGGTCGTCGGTGCAACTCTTTTCTGGATGATAATTTCAATCCATCTACCCATATTTCAGACCATCACAAATGGTGTTTGTGGTATTTCCGGAACTTATGGGATTTTCTTTAGTATATATCAGATCTTTATTTTTGGACTCCTTCTACCGATCCTGATGATTATTTTCGCCAATCTCATTCAGAAGAATTTAAGAAGCATTCGCTCCCGTGTTCAACCTCTTCCTGGATCTACCAACTCACGACAGCCTATTTTACACAAGCGTGACGTGAATCTATTAAAGGTTGTCTTAGCAGAAGTATGTGTTGGGTTCTTTCTGTCTTTTTCATACCCGATTCAAGCTTTATACCTTGTACTCACAAGTAACATATCGAACAAGAGCTTAGACCGCATCAGGATCGAGTCCTTCACAAATTTTGTATCACGTATATTCTTGTTTTATTTAAATTATTGCATTACATTCTATTTATACATCATTGTATCCAAAAGCTTTCGCGAACAGTTCAAGGCAGTGTTCTTGAAATGCTTCATACGAACTGGAGAAGGACATGCAAGTACACTTGATGGTTCAACATTTCACGCACAATGAGTAAAAGGCGCCAAATTTTCGACATTTCGTATGAATGTCATTCATAAACACAGTCTCTTCATGTTTGATGTTGTATCGGTGTTTGTGACATGCTTTCGTCTTCATAGTATTCTTATCATGTCTTTTTTCAGTTTCTTTTCAGTAGTTTCTCTCTTTCGCTTCTACCAGATCATCACAGTACAACTTTACGGTTTCTCGTCATTGCATCGATAAACCTATCTTCATCTTTTTCACTTAAACCTGCCATACCTTTTGCATTCGATCCAATATATGTATATCATTGTATTTGCGTCTTCTCTTTGAGACATATACATTGCCCTTATGCATATAATTATATGAATATTCTCCTGTCGTTTTTTGGGTGTGATATCATGTGTTACTACGAAATAAAGAAGAAGATTCCATTGTTGCAGTGTTCCCATGTGATCGCAGTCTTAAAAATCGCACAATGGCAAATTGGAAATTTCAAAACTAATACCGTAAAACTTCTATTAGTGAACATCTCTCTTGTATGATCAACCTGTTATACCAAACACTCTCCGATCTTCAGAGCGAATTTTGCTGGCTTTCGACCTCTCCTATATGATTATCCCATCATTCAGTATGTGAACGTTTTTTTTCTGGTCCCAACTGTATATTTCAGTCTTACTATTATGAACAAAAATAGAGAGCGCTATGTAATTAAATCAATTTTACGATGATGTGGCGGCTATTACTATCCATCTGATGGGTTCTGCAATTCAATAGATAGAAAAGAAAAAAATGTTATTTGCGATTTCTGTTGGCTGCATCACATCTTAATATTAGCTTTGAAATTCAGAAACGAGCTTGATCTAGAGCAAAAGATAGATCTCATTAACGAAAAAGAACGCGGTTTATCTCTTCGTGGAATAAAAGACAAGTTCCAAGTATCTCTCGGTGCTACTTCAAATATTCTGAAAAGAAACAACATATATGTTAATGATTATGAAATGAAAGTATATAGATGATTTTAGTCAAAACATTAATGATACTATTATTTATTAGCGTCTATCTGAACGCGAACATTTCCAAACAACGATCGATTTGTGACTTTTTTAAACCTGTCTAAGTAGGATCCCATGTAATGTTTAACTTGATCTATGTAACAATATGTAATCTCTTGAAAATAGTAAAAAATCTAGTGAATCACGTAAAAAACACGCACAAATATGTGAAAAGTACTATAACTAATGTATTGATTTGTTTTTGTTTGAAACTTTCTTAAGCGATCGCCTTGTTATCCTGAACGATTTTGGTTTCTCCCGACGGTGTTCACAAAGAGAAGCTTTACTGTAACAACTTATTGAATGATAGCGATGTTGATAGACAGACAATTTTGTCTACAACAAAGAAAAAACATATCTAATCTACAATTCACGAGAGAAGCAGCAACCGATGAGAAGTAGTAATTATACTCGAGCTGAAAGTTTTCTATTTTGTATTATCATATCATGGCGCAAGAAATTTTCTCAGGTCAAACAAATCTTCGATTTTGATTCTAAAAGGTGAATACTTTATTGTGACTATCAGTACTTCCAGCTTAAATCTTTTTTCAGATAAGAAATCTTTTGCTTACATTATCAGCTTAGTATCAAATTGTTTTTTACTATTTACTCCATGCATATATTCCAAAGTCTGGCAAACTTCGTAAGTTTTTGAATCTGAAATTTGCGAGTTTTACCCAGCTTCGCGTAAAATAGTAACTGTAAGTTCATGTCCGAATCTGAAGTTCTTCTTTCTCATTCGTCCTATAGAAACTGACAGTTTAACAAAGAAGCTTTTTGATCTTTATTTCTTTTTTTAATGTCTCTGTCATATTTTATTTTGTTTTTTACTATTGATATTGCATTCCTAGAAAAGTTTCATATCTTATGGTCTCATTTATGACTCAATTGGCAAGTTTGTCGAGTAACATTGCTTCAATTTTAGTGAATATGGTTTAGATTCAATAAAGCTGTTTTGTGGGCGTTTGGCGGAGTTCAAGTAGCTGATAGAGTAATTTAAATCTATGACCATCTCACTTAGCATTAATTTTCAGCTACATGAACCTATCAAGTTAGAAAATTGTTTGTCTCACACATTTTTCATTTGATCTTTGGTTTCTTTCATCAGAAGAGTCTGACAGATTGAGATCGGGATGCATTTAATATCGACACATTCTGTTTGAATAGTTCGATAACCAAAATGAAAACCATTAAAATTCGATAGGTCGGAAAATTTTCACGGAGATGAATATAAACTATCAATAGAAAAATGTGCTCATTTTCTTGTTCGAATGGAAAACAAAACTGGCGAAAGACTTTTCCGATCGCTATATAGTCATTGGACTACGATGACAACAAAGTAAACATTGCTTATTATTGAGATAATTATGGATTTTGAGAGAAATATTGTGTTCATTTGATCTCTATGTTTTGCTCTTATAAATAAAATTCACAAATATAAATGATGAACCATATTTTTAATGCATCATTAATTTTCGCAGTGACTAAGATCTCTCAAATACTTTGAGCTACAATTCACATTTTATTTCGATAGCTTACTATAAATTACAATGTATTTCATCAAACTACTATGATATACCAAAAATCCTGGAAGTTGTCTAAAAATGATGCTCTGTATTGTTTAATTTGAAAAGTTGTACCATTGAGTAATCTAAAAAAGTAGTTATAGTAATCATATGTAAGAGAGCTTTGAATTTTGTCTCAATAAAATGAGAGCAGAGTTTCTAAATGATTTTTTTTTCGGCTGATAACAGAAAGAAAAACTAAAATGAAATTGAAGTGCTCTTTTCATAATACTGTTGTACATAAGAAAATAACTGTTAGAATTAGAACAATTTGCATATACTAGAAGAAATACATGAGTCAAATATCTTTCAATAACAATTCTAATTAATGCATGAAATACTAAAGGATGCAGTATGAAAGACAACTTTCAAGCAGTAGTACTATTTTTGATTTCGAACTCTACTTGAAACGAGCTGTAGTCTGTTCTCATCATCTGAGACATTTGATAACACTATCGCACACCTCCATCTTGTATGAAACATCGAATAATTAGTATAAACGGTATCAGATAGGTGATGGTTGAAAGCTTCCGGTGAATGATTTCATGAGTAGTTCATAATTTCATCTCGTGTAATCTAATTATCAGAAGCTATTAGGTCTTACAGGATGTTATTGAAAGATATGTAACGAAAAATATACATATGTACCCGTGGAAAAAATACTTGCACAAGGTATTTTGGGCATATTGTCACTGTAAAAAGGCATTTTTTTCAATAATGACATATTCTGAAAGCTTGTGAAATTCTCTATCGTTCTGTATAATTAGGANCCACTCTGAATGAATCAAAGATTGATTATGTGAAACCCGAAGAATGGATGCCCAAGTCACCAGATACAGCTCCCACGGATTATGCTGTTTGGGGATGTTTAAAACAACGACTGAACAAACAAAACATTGAAACTTTAAATGAACTGAAAAAAAACTGATTCATGAGTGGAAAAAGATTGATCAAGTTTATATCGATAAAGTTTTAGCGTACTGGCCAAAACGAGTATTTCTTATATATAAAGCTCGTGGCTTTCATATCGAACATCGTTTGAAGGTGTAACTTTTTTCTTCGTTGTGTAATAGTCGAAATAAAAATGAGCAAAAATACATGAATTATCCTGTATGTCTTCTTGAAGCTGTTATCAGCATAAAGTCACTATTCCTAGATATCCAGTGAAGACTATGAGAAGCTACACTGCATACGCCATGAGCACAGGCACAGACTACTATGCGATGATATTGCGGAGCCGATTATTCCAACCGTTTAATAGGTGTTGATGAGTTCTCCACACTTCCTCATATTGTCCATGCACAGTTATTTGTACTTCTTTATCAAATCCCTGAAAGATTTGTAACCAAGCTATATACTTCATGAAGGCAGATGAGTACTGTCGATACATAGCCTACATTGGCATATGGGCAGCTGTGTAATATATTGCATGCATTGTTGTACGGGTTCTCCTTTATATACTAGTTGGTGAGGCCAGGATACCTTCGTTATATAGAAGCTGATGATTTAAGGGTACCCACGTTATATAGCAGATGATGATTCAAGGATATTCCCATTATATAGTATATGATGATCTAAAGGTATCCCCGTTATATAGTAGATGATAACTCAAGGGTACCCTAGTTATGTAGCAGCTGATGATCCATGAGTACCCTTGCTACACAACAGATGATGACTCAAGGGTACCCCTTTATATAGTAGATTACCTATGAATGATCCCGTTACACGGCGCATGTACAATTATGGATACCTTCATAAATGTTTATTCACTTTTATGAATTTTTAAGAAAAATTTGTTTTATAGGAAACCATTTACTTTAAATGTTTTAAAGTAAACGCTTAAAGTATGGTTACTTTAACTTGCATTCATAAAGCTTAAAGTTATGCTTTAAACTTTAACTTTTAAAGCTCAGTACTATTTTAAACTTTAACCTTAACTTTCAAAGTTTAAAGTGCGAGTTTAAACTTTAACCACTTTAACATTAAAAGTTTAAAGTTAAAGTGCCACCCCTATTTGCTAAAAAAGAGGATTCAAGTATCTGCTGGTCCTTCGAACTTAAGAGATCAAAAAGCACCTTGTAATACCCGTACTTTATTTTCAAACGAGCTTTTATTTTATAGACTCAAGGTGATATTTTCCAGTACACATCAAAATTAGGCTTAATATCGCTAAATTGTTATGAAAACAGTAATATAAATTTAGAAAAAGATTCAGTTCTCTTAACTGCAGATCTTTCGTGTTACCTACACTGAATATAAGCTATTAATTGAATACTGTCAAACAAGAACCGCAGCAGAGTTGGTAACAGGAGAGTAGAGATAGAGTGCGGATGGAGTATAGTTGGAGTACAGCTGGAGTACAGTTGGAGTATGGGTGGAGTACAGTTAGAGTACAGCTGGAGTACAAATGGAGTACGCACTCTAGGAGTCTTGCTTCCCGCCCCCCCCCCCCCGCCCCCCACCACCCCCCCCC
>CAJNSZ010001103.1:0-35741 GCA_905329745.1 Rotaria sp. Silwood2 | reverse complement strand
TTTTGTAGAGAATTTTAAGCGCTATCTTTTGATAATAATGAGAGCTTTACTTACAGTGATAATAGACAGGAAATCTTAAAAATACTGGGAGGCTCATTATTCCTGGGACACCCGATAGTATGTACTCTCAAACCAGAAAATACTAAAACAAATAGTCGTGAAGTTTTTTTTTTTTTTGAAACAACAACGATGACAGAAAAAGTATTTTACATCAGTCTTTGTCAAAGGTAATAGACAAAATAAAGAAAAATAATTGGAGTTCGTCAATAGTCTAGTCCATGTTAAGCGAGGCGCTGATCTGGACTAATCCTACGCCTGGTTCTTTATTTCTTCGTCCGGCCTTAAGGTTAATTCGTTTACACGTGTCAATTTTTTCTGCTGCCATTTTATTGAATCTATTGACCATTTCTCTCCTGAATGCTATCGGCATAGCAGTGTAGATGTCGACGTTGACGTACTGCAACGCCTTCAGATTTTGCAACATTGAGTCCCAAATGTCAATAAAAAGCCAACCGTAAAGGTATGCAGAACCTGTAATTTTCAGTAAAACCAACAAAGGTAGAGCAGATAAGAGATCGGCAAGATATTTCAGATGCCAGGAATAGATTTTAAGATCAAGATAACGGACATGGTATTGCGGTTTAATAGGTAAAGGCGTATTATAGCCTACTTGATAACAAAATTGATCAAGTTTTTCGCCATGAAAATCGTCGGACACATAAACAAGTTTAGCTGAAGGGAAGATTAATTTGACGGGTGGTGCTATGTTGAATGAATACACACGTGACTTGGCTTGCTTCAATAGAATGATTCGTCGAAGAGAAGGATGACAAAGTGTGATTTCGATAATTTCATGACCCATCGAAGTCAGCTCTGAACCAACCAATGACAATGTGAGGTTGATCAATTGAGAGAGTTCACACATCTAAACAAATGCATCCATGAAAAAGAACAAGATGTTTTATCCTAGAGTTGTAATCGGTCAAAACATACTAGACTAGTCCAATCTGGCTTGTATAAAAACATTTTGAGACTGGTTAAAATCGGCGAGTTCACAAAGTTTTTTTCACGAATGCCTATATTGCAATGAGCCTTATTCCTCATTCATCTATGCGACTCCCAATAACAAAAATTGTGGTCAACTCAAGGTTGTAAGCGGTCGAGAATTTTCCAACTAGCTTGGTCCGTCCAATGTAATTCGGCCCGTTCAAGATAACTTTTAGGCCAGTAGAGTAATTATTGATTTGTTAATAGCAATAGGTTTAAAAAAATATTCGTTTTCGCTGAAATATTTACAAATCTTCAGGAAGAAATATCATGTTCTAGTCGTTGATTTTCTTTTTGGCTTTTCAAATATAGAGTGATAAAATACGAGTCCTATATTTATCGGCTGATTGTCAAGCTCGAAATCTTGAATCTTATTCTTCAATCTTTATAGAAAAATCTAACTTTTCTCTTCAACAGATGATCCAAACCTAAATTTGATATTTAACAAAACATGTATGAAATAAGATCAACTCAAGTAGCATAGTTTTAGTTATTCTTTTAAAAAAATAATAAAACAATCTCTGCGAACAGAAGAAAATAATACTGTTTAATGATTTTGATAAAATCACACAACCTTGCTTTGAACAAGTTTTATCAGAAAAAAGTGGCATATCTATACAATTTTTTTCAACTGGTAAAAATTAGTCGATTTGAACTAATTACAACTCTGCTTTATTCAACATAACATTGTATGTGTAAAAGAGCTTTATATTATTTAGTTCAAATTTTTTAATTTGATTCTTATAACTTCACCATTATTTATTGATATTTTGTCTAACCTGTTTGACCATATTGAGACATTCTTCTTCCCATTCATAGCCGTGAATGATCCAAAGTGATTTAAGATTGGAGAACATACCAATTGGAATAGTGATATATTCAATACACAGCGAGACGATTTGATTGGGAAGGTAGTTCATTGGAAGAAAGGACATTTGACGATCAAGATGCAGATGAAGTTGCTGACGTTGATCAAAGATACACGACGTAATGAGTGGAGTGAGATTGGAGAACGATTGTAAAATTTCTTTTGTATTAAAATATTCGAAAAGATCGAGGATTAGTTCACCCGATAGACTTTCAAATGTTGAACAACGATCTTTATTGCAGAAGTTCAAATACAAAAGTTAATATTCAAACAGAAAAACAGAACCATTTTACTTTGTTCAAAAGCTCTTTTCAGTCGTTTTGATAGACGTTGATCGATACTTTCTTCCATATTATCTAAATCAAAGATGCAACAAACACAAGTATCCTACGACAAGTTTCGTACTGACAGAAAGGGGCGAAACATCGAAACAATGGATCGACGGCAACGAATGCAACGTATATTTTCTTCTTCTATTACTGTTTTCTATTGGATCATGAACTTTCTTTCATTGACACTGCAAAAAAAGAAACAAAGTCAGGAGAGAGGAGGCAAACTGTCATATTTTTTTTTTTTGTAGAAACATAATTCGACGTATATGAGAGGAAAATTTAAGACTGTCATGAATAGATCATTTCGTTCGGTTCAATATTTCTTTTGTTATGTTTCTCTAATGCAAATTCTAATCAAAAGGAACAGCGTGCAGCAGGAAAAAGTTAGAGAAAATTTAATAACACATACATCTCTCGCTTGTTTGCGGAGATCGGCAATTTTCAAGAGAGAAACAACTCATTCAGAGTCATTCGAATACTTGCGAATATCCAAATAGTTTTTTCCAGCTCACATTTTCGATTAAAGATATCAAAAAGCAAAGAAGCTAAAAGCCAAAACAATTGTATTAAATTCCTTGGTTTCAAACAAGGTCTACAAGGAAATTTTTCGTGACTTTTAAAAATACCCTCCAATCGATTATATACTTGTGTTGTTTCAAATATAAGCAAGCGTATATCGAATTCTGCTATTAGCTCATGTACTTCATGAAATTTCTGTCTTCATTGTATGAAAGTAGACTTTGGAAATGAGAAAAAAATATACGACAATATGATTTCTTTAATAATCAATTATTCTTCTTTGAACGATGTTTCTTTCTTGAATATGATTCAAAATATAACACATCAAAAAGTGAAATCATTCATATCCAGATCGATGGATACAAAATTCGTATGGGCCTATACACATCCGTATACGTTTCATATTTCTCCACATACAACACGGTGATGTACGATAGTAATACCGAGCCATGTAATACTCGAATATACGATGACTTACGGTCGTGTACGACAGTGCTTGTTTGACATGGGTTATAAATGTTCTTTGTCTAAGCAAGATGTGAGGTGTGAGTGTGGGCCTGAGCAAACAGAATAGCAACACTCATACCCCGCATACCCTTAACTTTCAAGCAGTATTACTATGAGTTGAGAAACAAGTGAATTGATCTTTACTTTTCTATAACTGGCATAAGAAACTTTTATTGAAATTGGATGGGTGTGGGTGAGTGGCTGTGGCTGTGAGTCAAATGAATAGCTAGGTCTAAACCCACACCTACACTCTTTGTTGGATAATTTTTAATCAATTTCAATCTGATTATTCTTCTAAATGTTTACATGGGATATGTACAATACTCACTAGTATTTCATATTTCATAGAAATCGTCAATGACTGTGATATGCTGAGTGTAGCTATATTTATATTTGAAAATGATAGAAAGCAAATAGTACTTGAAGATGTACTACGTGCTTTTCGAGATTATTAAAAGTCATACAAAAATAGCATTGCTGCTGTACTCATGGGTATGACAAGCTGTTTATCAATTTGTTGTCATTGCTTATCCACTGTGTATTTCACAGCAATCAACTCAGGATCCAAATATGTTCACATGATATTTGTGAGTATTCTCTATGACAATCTTTCTTTCATGTTTGTGTAATTGACAGCATCATCTACAATGTGGGCAATGGAGTAGCTAACTAATGTCCGTGCCAGAATTAAAGAAGGGTGAGTGTAAGCTAGATAACTCGATAACAGTAATAGCTCGTGATCTGTGAATGTCAGCGATCGACAGAGGAGACTTCGAGGCATCTTTTTTGTCTGATACTATATAAGACAAAATTATTTTAAAATCCATCATCTTCGCACAACATTGAAAAAAGTGTTTCGGTTCCAGGAAATTTTGATAAAAAAGCCAGAAAATTCGCTAAACATCAACAGAATTCTTTATAATTTGACCGAATACATACACGATTGGACTTTCTGAACGTATAGCCGTGAGAAGCTAGTCAGTTGAATCATCTCCTGAACTATAGATCTGAAGCTTTTCTATCTAAAGCACATGTGAAAATCGAAATTGCATCGAAATGAAACATTGTTTTCATGCATTTTTTTCAATGTTTTGTGAAGATGATGAATTTTAAAATAATTTTGTCTAATATAGTATGAGATAAAAAGACGTTCCAGAGTCTCTTCTATCGATCACTGAAAGCTGCAGATCGCTAGCTATTGTCGTTATTGAGTTATTTAGGGTGATTTTTTCTTTCCAATCGATCTCGTTTATTGACAAACATCCAAAACTTGTTTAGGATTTGAACCAGAATCATGTTTGATACTTTTTCTTGCCATAAGAAGAAAGGGAAAAGCCTTTGAAGTTAAACGTTGTGCGATAAAGTAGCGTGCAAACATGAAAAAGATTAGTTAAAGGCTGAAATGAACAGATATGGAACACCAATATTAGAAAAATAGCAAGAAGTGAGAAGAAATGAAAAAAAGAAATCCATTTGAGCTACAAATATTAAAGTGATAGTGCTAGGTTCTCTGTTGTCGATAATACAGATACTGTTCATTTTAGGAATATGAAAGATTTCAACATTCTTTTCCTTTGATTTCTGGAAGCAAGAAGAAAGTGAAAGTGTTACCCCTTATCAGCACTATTAGTTTCATCATGGTTTTTATTCTTGAAAATTTTGCCATCATACTTGACTACTTACGTTAGTTGATCACATATTTATTATATACATGAAAAACGACTCGAACACTATAATAGGTCAGGATCAACTGCCAAATCTAAATCGCTATTATACCATTATGCCATCATCAAAGATACTAGACGTGTGTAAAAATATGTTTAAGCTTCCGGGAAACTCAAATAGCGCATAATTTTCTCGGCAAAGGTGACAGCTTTAAGCTTTATCGGAAAAATGTTTCGTCGTTGGTTATACATTGACATACTCATCATCTAATGATTTCTATTTGTTCTGGTCTATAGAATCTATTATCTTCAATTTTTGTCGGTTCTTCTCAGGCCAGAGATGAAATCGGTCTGGATTTTTGACAACCTGTACTGATACCTGTCTGTCCAGGTTAGACCAGATCGGCTAGTAACTAGCATCGGTTCCATCTCTGCCTAAGTAGTCACAAACTGTCGAAAACGCATGTAAACACATAAAAAAGAAAAAGTCAATCGTGTTTCGCTCACGATCTTGGTTTCCGATTACTAGAGCAAAACGACTAGTTTTCACCCTTTCTGACTGCCTGGGTCACAAGCACAATTTGTGCAGTCCATTCCATTTACGTGTTGACATCTATGCATTATTTTCAAAATGAACATGACCGAACCCATCAGTGCTTGTGGTTTTCTTTTATTTCCAAAGTGGAGAAACTTCCATCAATGAAGAAAACTTCAACGAGAAAGTGCAATTCTTGTTTATAAAGATGAAAGAAAAGAGAAGTTTTATGTTGAAAGGTAAACATGAGGAGAAAAAAAGTTTTTGGACATGACAAAACCACTTTCTATTTGGAAAGAAAAAAAACACTGAATCATTTTATGATCGAGGTAATCCGTGTTTCTGGATCATTGCCATCGCCTTCCGTTCGTATTCAGTTGGATTTCTGGTAAGATCTCTAGCAGCCTCTATAACAAAGCAAATGCAAAAGAAGAAACAGTCTATTGTTCAGAACAAACCTGTATTTGCTGGTTTGTCATCAGCTTTAGGATTATCAAGAGCGTCAATAATAATCTCAAGAACTTTGATCAAAGTCGTTGTATTCTTCCATGATGCAGTAGCAATCAGGCGTTGATCACAGACTCTATCTACATAATAAAAAAATAAACACAAAATCTATGATATTATTAGCAAGCTTCATTTGTTTGCTGTCTCTCAACACGGAAATATTGATAAACTTCACTAGGGGTGTCAGGGTTTTCGTATCTTAAAGTTCTGTTACTAAGAAACGCATACGCATTTGAGAAATCGCTTTTGAACGTTGTCGAACACGCTAGAGTGTTCAGGTATACCTTTTCTTCTGTTGCTGACAAATCACTATGAGTGTGGGCGTGTGCGGATGTGGGTACAGTTGCAAACAAAACTGAAACCTACATCCCGCCACACCCACACTCCACGTACCCAGGAATAAAACCTAAAACTGACACGCTTAAACTTCACTCACTTTTTTCGTCAACATTTGGATGATAGATCGGTGTCATGATGATCACTTCAGGTGGTTGCATCGGGTACACCGATGGTAAATGAATTTCAATGCGGAGAGCATGATTTTTATAGATATTTGATGTTAGCCATAATCGCCCGATGATGACATTTTGGGCGTAATTCTTGGGCAAGTCGTCTTGTGCATGCTCGAATGAAGAATCTTCGTAAAAAAAATTGCCGTGTTTTAGACTATTCTTTGCACTACATAATTTGACATCAGTCAATTCTCTCCACAATTGCTTGTTTAATGGACTCGAAGCCGTCGCCATAGAAGAAATGACAATGATACAATCTGAAAAACACGTTAACGCAACTGACGTCTCTGTACATTTGTCAGATATACATAGAGAATCCTGTGATGATTGACTATATTTTTGCAACTTTCTACATGTGTGCGAGCGTTTTTGTTTTGTTCTATGGAAGAAGCGAAAAAAAAGCAGCTCATTGAGGTCATTATAGATACGCTTGGAAATTTCCAACAATCTTCACGTCATATTTTCAAATGGTCTCCATTCAATTTATGATTTTTCTTTTCGTTCCTTCTTGTCATTTAAGTCTTCGAGTTTTTGAAAAGGCAACACTTATACGAAATGCCTAAAATTTGATGCTCTCGTTCATGGAGTTCACTTTTAAAAATGCCTTATTTTTTGTCATTCTGAAATAGAACATTTTTTATCGAAAAATCGTTTTGTTACTTTACATTTAATTGGTAGAGCGACAGTCGAGTCCCTCAAACAATTGAGTTCCGGACCATTAAGTCTCTCTACATTTGAGTCCACACTTACCATCACCCTCATATCAGGGGTTAATTGTCGCAGGCTCAACTGTCGTATCATCGTTTTCATTGATAAACTGGAGTAAGTCAAATAGGACAGAAGCTTCAAGCATTCTAGTAGGATCTGAAGACTATTTTTCATGTTTAACCAATGACTATTGATCTGCATAGTCAGAAATTTTTCGTTCCGATTTCATGTAAATATGAGTACTTGGAAAAATGGTTAAACAAATTGGAAAGAATCGAGAATCATTCCGATTTCGGCGTGTCTGTAACCCTTTTTTGAATCATGCGAGAACGAAAAGAGAATTCACCATTCGAAAAAACAACATTGAGAAGTGTCGATAGGGCAGGTATGTTGTTTAAGTATCTATCTATAACCCAGCAGTCTGATAAATTTCATTTTCTGATATCTAACTTAGAAAAAATCCCTTATTCAGCATGTTATACGCCAAAAGAACTAGGTGCACGTGGAATCTAAACAGATTGAATTTTTAATAAATCCTATTTCACTCTATTGATCCTATAAAACTTAGACGTATATGCTATTTGTCTTAAATAAGACAACACCAATTACTAGAAAAAAGACTTGCAATTTTTTGGTGGCACGTATACCATTTACTGTCGATCAGATGACGCGAGTGATAGAAACTGCAAAACACACGAAAAAGCTACCTGTGAAGACCTAAAGTAAAAAAAGGAAGAAGTAAAATGACGTCTTTTGTCCTTGAATTTTGTTTTTCTTCGCTGCGGTGGCGCGTGTGTGACGGAAAATAACAGAGAAAGCAACGACGAACGGTGATATTAGAAAAATAATGAAAAAAAAAATGCACATCCATTTTTATGTGCACACTCTTTATCTTGTTGTAAGCGCACATGCACCCACAAAAGCAAAATATAAGAAGAAAAGCAAAAACATGCCTTGCCATCTCGTTTGATTCTACGTAAAATAGACACGAGACAGGCACGTAACCATACCAAATTACATACTTGTTGATCCAATAGAATATCTTGTGTTGAACTACGATGTAAGTGTGTGGGTGTGAGCGTGCGAATGTATATTTCATTAATATCGATACCAACACTCACACACCCATATACTTTAGAAGATTTGTGGACGAAACCGTGGATATCATTTGTTTCTCGATTTTTGAGAATACGTCATGTTTCAATATTTATAATCTTAAGAATTCTCTTTTAATTGAGGAAAATTTCATTCTTTTGCGTGCTAACATGTTTTAAGTCACTCAAATAGAGATGCTCATTGCAACTGAAAACTTACTACTGTCACCATGGGGTTGAAAAAACTGTTTTAGGGTTTTATTGGTATCTTTGTAGTGAGTTAGATATCTATAGATACCAATCTATAAGATTTATCACTCTCAAGTTATTATATTTGTGTTCACTAAGATATTTTTACATATCTAGATCGTTGCAGAACATTCTTAAAGAAAATTTATTGTTGTTGCGATGACTATTCCAAAATATCTTTCATGTTATGATCGTCACGACAACAGCGTTGAGATGAACATATCTAAGTTCTTCATGGGGTTATTATTGTAATTCAGGAAAATTTTATCTTTTATCGTGTGCAATCGAAAGCAGAATTTTTTCTGTTAATAATTCTTTCAATTAATTGTTTAAAAAATAAATCGAATAAAAATAATTGTGGATTTCTTTGAATTGTTTGTTTAAGTGGATAATTAATAAATCCAAGTATACGTCTCTAAATAAACAAAAATTATTTTCTAAAATTAATTTGTCAATAATACAATCGTATTGAGAAGGACACTATCGAATATCTCAACGAACTTTTTCAAAGAATTTTCTAGATGTATTATCATTTATAGAAATAAAACTATTTCTCAGTTTTTCTTCACTAGCAATTATTTTAAATAATCAAGTTTTTCTTTTTACAAATAAAAATACTAAATCAATTCGATTAAATCGTAAAAGAACAAAATATTATTGTTGTTGAACTCGAAAAATCAGATGACTAATAGATAAATCATTTGAATACTTTCTCTTTCATATTAAATTCACTGAAAGAAATTTCTTATAATTTATTTATTTCATTATTTAAGTAACGAATATGAATTAAACTTACGAGGAACCATACTCAACTGTTGGACGCCACTCAAGTCTCTATTGTGGTTATGAGTAGAACTCAGCAAGACTAATGAAAATCTGAAAGAGTTTGGACGTATGATATGCCAAGACAAAGATCTAATTGTTAGAGAGATGAAAGAAAATGGAATTTTTTTTAGTTTCTCCACAATTTCTTTTTCGTTTTTCCAAGAAGTTGAGTGTGGATCTTCTATTCAACGACATCCACACCCATACCCTATTCATACTAAACCAATTATTTCCATTGATAAACTTGATTCAACATCATCAAAAAAATGCAAATAAAAATATTGATCAAGAATCTGCCCATGGTAAAACATATGAACGGAGTATGAACAATAGAAAATTCAATGTTATATTAAAAGGAAAAATTGTTGTTTTTTTTTATTTTGTAAGATGCGTTCCTTCGGATCATAACAGATTTTTATCGTCCGAACTCAAATTTTTTAAAAACTTTCTTTGAATGATCATATTTTATATTTGACAAGGTCATGTTACCGATAAATTCCTTATTTTTTACGTTAATGCACGAGAAACGTTCTCACATTTAACATGTATGGAAGACTTGAAAAAGATCAGCGATCTTAGAGATCCTATCCTACTATTGGTAAATATTTATTCATCTATATCAGATTCTTTCTTTCTTTTTGAATCAGTTAAAGCAATATTTTAGGTATCTAGATGTCTGCGCTATACAAAGAAAAATAATATTTCATACTGGTCGAACAAATAGCGAAAAAATATAATTAAAATATGAAAAAGAAGGTAAAATTAAATCTGTTCATTTGTTTTTTGTAATAGACATATCATGCAGTTCAATGTTATATAACTAGTGAAAGTGGAGTTTATTGTGGACCATTAAAATTCTTAGCAACTGAAGGTTTTTTTATAAGACTAATGCTGAAGTACAGATTTTTATTAGATTCTTTCAATTTTCTGTGAAAAAAAATTTTTCTGTACGGTACAAAATGTGATTTAGTTACTGGTGTAGAACGTTGATTTGCTGGTCCTGAAGGAAAACCAGCAAATCATGTAGCAGATACAGTTGAAATGACAAATTTAACTACAGTTTGTAAGTTAAATAAAACTTTGTGTAGATTAATATTTAATATATATCGTATGGCAGATGATGTAGCTCTTATTGATGAAATTCATATGATGCGTGGTCTACAACGTGGTTGGGCGTGGACACGAGCTCTACTTGGTAACAAAAGAATTTTTTTCTTGAAATTTTTCTTGTTTGATATTCGTTTATATTAGGTCTACAAACAAAAGAAATTCATTTATGTGGTTATGAAACATGATTTAAAACTCCACCGACCATGACAGACATCTTAGCAATGCAATATTACAGACTGTGACAAACGTTGTTGATATACGATCAAAAGTCATACATTAATAATGTCTCGTTGTAATACATGAGCTACTTCTTTATTGTATTTGTAGAGAATGATGATGAAAAAATGTGTCCCAAAATAGAATCTGCTCATGATTAGCAGCAGCAACTACATTGCATGTCATAACTTAATTGCGCAAACAGCTTCTCGATCTAAATTTAAAAGCATTACCTATTTGTTGGTATTTAACGCATTTAGACATGATTTTAAGGGAATGATTTGAACGACCTAATTTCTCTGGGTTCAGATCATGCACATAATGTAGATCCTATTGAGATGCAAAAAAACCCTAAAAGGTTAATTGCCCTTAGGTCTTCTGTCATGACTTATAGGCGTTTTACTGCAATTTTAGCCTATGGCATGATATAGACCAATGGACCGAATTACGGTATTTTGAGTTGAGATTATGCCCACAAACAGTTATGTTTGTGAGTAAAATATTCTGAAAATCTCAGCTCAAAAACATGTTTTCTTTCTGAGATATCCAAGTCCTAAAAATCACTTATATTCTACAGAAGATGCTAGTGTTTTCTTTTTTTTTGGAATTTTAATATCTCAGGAAGAAAACATTTTTTTGAGCTGAGCTTTTCAGGGCATTTTACTTCCAAATATATCTGTTTGTGGGCATACTCTCTACTTAAATTACCGTAGTTCAATTGGTTGCCATACCATATGCCATAAGCTAACATTGCAGTAAAATATCTATACGTCACTACCAAAAACCTAAGGGCATTTATCTTTTTGGGGTTTTTCATACCTTAATGAGGCCTACATGATTCCCAGAGTCCGAAATCGAAAAGAGACTGGACAGTTCAAAATGTCCCCTCATGAGTGTGTTTCTGTTCTATAGCAGAAGTATACTTTGCTGCTGCAAGAAACGTTGAGCCTTATAAAGGTCTAAGAAGTGTCTTTAGGTGTCGACTCGGTTTTTAGTAGTTAGAACTGCAGAAACATCTATTTAGAAGTTAAAAGAACTGATTCAGACGAATATAGGCCCAATAAAAAAGATGATATCAATGTACGAAGAAAAAGATGTAACAGCGTTACGTTTGTTTTTTGCTTTTCTTGCATCAACGAAAATAGTTAGAAGAAAAATATTTCATCGTTGGAAAGCTCGTTTGATGCTATACAAAATTTGCTCTTAGCACATTTTATTTGGAGATCGACTTTCGCAGAAAATGAGACCTTAAGCTAGAGTACTTCAAATTTAAGGTCTTGCTATGTAACAACGTTATGCTGCTGAAAAACCTTTTTGGAAACTTGAGACTTCAATCGAGAAAGCTCATTTTCATGGCACAAATAGATCTCGACGAACTGCGTTGAATGGCGTTTGAACGAGCTTTCTAGCTCTTATAGTTTCCAAAATAATTGAAAAAAAAGTGTGTCAAAAACGCAACGCTGTTACGTTTGGACAACCCATATACGAGTTTTCAATATTCGTCAACTGTATGTAAACATATTTGACACCCTTTCGAATGCATACGAGCAGAAATTACGAATAGATGAGTTTTGCAGTCAGAAATTTGCACTAATAATATTTATCGTTTTCAATGTATCGAATCAAATAGATATTGATAGTATCTATGGTTCGACGTCAGTTTCTGTTGCAAGCATGTTACCTAATATGTTTTTCCATTGATTTATATGTACTATAAACATAGATTTTGTGAAGCACATATTCATAGTATAAGACTTTTCTCGTCGATGTTGTAACGCATATTCGAAATCAGCAAATCTTGAATGTGACCAAACAAAATAGGAATATTATTTCGCTATGAATCGAATAAGTTCAAAGAAGTTATAAAATATATATATTGTTTTGAAATCAACTTTTGATGCAACACCACACATAAAAAAAAATTTGTTGTCTTAGTACGTAACATGAAAATGGAACTTCGATAAAACAAAGCATGGAATTTTTAGAGAAGTGTGTGGATATGGGTGAAATGAATGCTTACATCCACACTCACTCAACGATGGGTAGTTTAGACTGTCAATAATAGAAAATGAGTGTGTAATTTCAACCATTGTGATGATTTTCATTCAGCTTCTTATTTTTTCGAGACATTATCAAAAGAAAACTCGAGGATATATCTGAATTGATTTCAATGTTTGAAAAAACTTTCTTCTTGTTTCGTAGCTGACAAAACTTATTTAATAAGATATTCCTTATGTCCACTGAAGTTGATAATAGCATACTCTCAATTTTGATTTCTATGTTCATATTGTACTATCTTAAAGGATCTGTTCGTTCTCGTAAGCATGAACGTGTGAATAAACCATTTTTTTTTTTGAAAAATATTATTTTTGATTAATGTAAATGATTTTTGAATTGCAAGGTCAAATAAACACCAAGGAAAGTTTTTTGTACTTCTTATTGAAGAAACAAGATGAATATGTTGATTCTTCTAAAATATGAATTCAATTCGAAAAATTGTAATTATATTGAAAATTATCAATGTTGCACAAATGAACAGGAAAGTAGTCTAATGTTCATAATGAGGCAAGTGTCATCTATTTAAGAATCAAAGAAGATGAGAGATCAATTATTAAAAAAAAATCATGTTTTGCTAGAGTTCTATAATCCGATCTCTTCATCGGTGCCACGTGTTTATGGTCTCTGTGAGCTGAATTTCTTAATGCAAATATGAATTTCGTTTTGTTTATAATCAATCGTTCTGTGTTCCTTACCTTGAATGCTTTACTGCTATTATATGCAGTCTTTCTTAATGAATGATTTAGTCGGAAAAAATTCAAAAAGAAAAAGAGGCGAATGAGCACAAAAATGGAGGATCAAATGTTGCCATGATGCAAAAGTAATAAATGAATCAGTAGGTAAGGAACGGATCCCTCTAATGTACGCAATACTCGGCGAAGTTGGAATTTATCACTACTAAGAATTACTTGATATTGTTGATTTCGATTACTTGATTGCAATGATTAATTGATTAGCAGGATTTATAAGTCCAGAGAGAGAGAGTATCTTAAAAGTCATCAACAGAGATAATAAATGATTGAAATACTGATTGGAAAGGATTTTGACAGGCATGAAATTGATATCCATGACTGACTTTCGTTCACCCAGTCGATTGGTGATGGCTGCTCAGCCGGTTGCCTAGTAAAGTTCCTTTGTTGTATCCATCCCGCAGATTTTAATCATTTTACTGATTTTTACTCTATGAATTTGCCTCTATTTTACATGATTAGTTTGTTTCTTTCTGTTTATCCCATTCTATTTAAAAGCTTCTGTTAGTGCAAAGATTAGAATTGAGCTATTAGAATAATCTGACTGGGAATTTCATGAGATACATAGACAAAGTTTGATGATGCTGTCGTAATATGGTTCTGACTGAGGACGACTACCTTCATTCCACATATGGTTGCGTCAAAATGCAAAAAAAAACGCTTGTTAGCGCAGCCCCTTTGGGGCTGAAATGTAGAACTCACATATGCTCTCTAGCCCCATTCAACTAATACAAAATACGTAAACTGAAAAATCTCTCTTAGACTTTATTTGTTTTGCAGGATAATCAACTACAAGAGTAAGAACCTCTCTAATTTCTGCATTTCGAACAAAATCTTTTAAAACTTTTTTCTATGGGTGCCCTATTTTTTGTTTGCATTATTGCTATTTGCTCATTATTTTTTATTATTTTTTAAATTCGTTTTTCTTAATTTATCATTCTTATTATTATAATCATTAAATTGATCGACAAGTAAGTGTGTTTTGCATATCTATGCTATCTACAGCTCATCCTACACACTATCATATATATTAATCAAGTCGCAAATAATGATATTCATTATTTTTCAAAATTATAACTAGATCAATTTTCAAGAAAAAACTCTAGAAAAAAAATCTAACATCTTTTATTATTGATTGCTAAGGTCTGTAATGGAGTGGGGGCGGGGAGTTCGAAAACTTGAACTTAAAACTTACACTCACTATTTTCTCCAAAAAAAAGATGTGAGTTCCACAAAACTGCGAACCACGGAATTTTATCTCAACATGATAAAACGACGTTTCTGCTCACACAATATAAAACAAAAACTAGAGCGATAGCCGTCTGCTCAAACAGTCATAAGTGAAAGTGATGACAAATAACTTCCTACAATAAATTATGGGGTGGGTGGGTGTGAGTTGGGATGAATATGATTGTGACTCTGAATAGTGATGAGATGCACATCCACAATACCTACCCACACCCTGTCTTTTGACTTCCTCTATATGTTTGTAACACGAAGAATATTGCTAGCATGCATCGGCAAACATGTTCTGCAAACACTCGCATATCTTACAAATAAATTTCTTTGTAGAACTTCATGATGCAGTTTTTCTCGAAATACTCAAGTAGATTCTCAATTATTTTCTCTTCGTGGGTTCCATATTCTTCAGCTATTTTACACGGTAGAAAGCTCGAGAATGCTTTAAATTGAAGAGAAAATAACACTCTACAACTTAATAGGGTTGAGTTTTCTATGTTTGACTTCGTTTTGTTTTTAAGAAAAATTGGTCTTTTTCTATACCACAATACCCCTACATTTTCAAAGTTTAAAAAAAAGTCAAAAATCAACAAGGGAAAATTTCAAAAATTAGATTCTGTTAAATTGTAACAGCAAATGTTAGCTATCTCTCAAGACCAATCCAACATCTACATCGTGAGATTCGGAGGAGAAATCTGGGACACGAAAACATTTACTTTTTGACCCATAATACAAGATAATATTTGAAGAACTGAATATTTTGGGCTGGCAGTTTTACGCTAAGCTTCTTAGATCCTGGCGCATAATCTCTAAAATTTTCAATTAGATCGGTTATTCTTGAACAAAAATAGATTTTTGACTAAGAAGTCGTAATTGGACAATTTTATTCAATATATTTATAGTGCACCTTTTCGATCCTGATGTCCATAAGTGTCAATTTATGTGAAACATTATATCATAGATTGGATCAGATGTTTAAATACTCAAGTTTTGAAAAATGTATTTTCACTTGACATGTCAACACACTTTTACATTCAATGCAAAATTTGATATCGTTCAGCTTCTATGAAACATCTTCGCCACTTCACAAAATTTAATCTATAGATATTTCTAAAACGCCTATATTGAATTCAATACTTCAAGAAATTTTAATTGAAGAAGACTATCGTCACAATAGTTTTATACTATAAGGGACTAAACTACCATTTAATCATTGAAACGAAGCAAGTGATTCCTTTTCTTTCTTTTCTATTTACCATTTTTCTGATTAAGATTAAAGTTTATCTTTTTATACCATAGACATGAGAACCTTCATGAATCAACGATTTTTTTCTATTATTTTTATCTATTCCATTTGAGACGTATATATCAAATCATTACTTCTATTCAAATTTATAAATAAAATTGTTTTTTTAAATAACGTGGTCAATTAATTGTCATTAAAAAAATTTAGAGCAAAATAATGATCTTTTTACTATTATTCTCCAGGTGAGTAATTCTTTATGAATAACAAGTAACAGTATAGTTATTATAATTGTTTGTCTTGTCATTTCAGTTATCTTTTATTTCTTTATTCAAAAATAGTAACAATAACAGCAATAACTACAACAACTGTTTCAATATGTAATAGCACAAAAATCTCTGAATTATAAAATTTTTTGATAAATATTTTGTTTTTTATTGTATGTCCATTTACTAGGTCGAGAGAATTTAAAATGGAATGTGAAAAATCCAATAATAATTCTAGGTACAAATATAAGCAATGATGATGTTGAATATAGTGAAAATGATAGACGATATCTAAATACGCCAAATAGTTTGTATTTAGATGAACAAGAACAAATTTTATATGTTTCAAATCAAAATGGAGCAGCAATAAAACAATTATATTTAAAAAATTTAACGTTAAAAAATATTATAACTAATCATAAAGATGCATTAATGAATCCAGAAGGTATTTTTGTAAGTAAAAAATTTCAACAAATTTATGTTGTTGAAGGATGGCCACATTATCGTATTCGTATGTGGTCAACAACGAAACAACTCAATATAGATAACAGTAAAACTGTTATTAAATTAAATCCATTTAATAACCATATGCTATCAATTTGGGTTGACTCAAAAGGTTCTATTTATTTTGTTGATCGTGATAATAATCGTATTATTAAAGCATTATTCAATGATGATGGTACAAATAAAAACTTGACTGTTGTTGCTGGTGGTCATGGGGCAGGCAATAAACCAAATCAATTAAATTTTCCAAATTCAATGTATTTGGATGAAACAAATCAAGTTATGTATATATCAAATATGTGGGAAAATACAATACGAAAATGGAAATTAGGTTCAAATAAAGGTGAAGTTATTATTGGTAAATCTGGTGTTGAAGGTAATTCATCAACACTTATGAACTGTCCATCGAGTATGACATTGGATGAAAATAATCAACAGTTATATGTTGTTGACGCATGCAATAAACGTATTCAAATATTCTGTTTAAAACAATCATCATCCTATCCATTGGTTGGTAAAACTATCATTCAATTCTCAGAAGATTTATCAATAAGTAGCATAGCATTAGATAAGACAAATTTTAATTTATATGTTGCAACAGTTACACCATCAACTGTAACAAAATATGAACTAGAAACAGTGATTAATAATAAAAATCAAGCAAAATTAAAGAAAAAAACTAGCATCAAAGATAAGAAGAAGACGAAAAAGAATTAAAAATAGAGTACACAATTGAACATCAACTTACGATTTATAATTTACAAACAAAATGAATAGAAATTTTTTGTTCCTTCCAATAACTTTTTTACTTCTTAATTTATTAATATATGTTCAATCATTTTGCTGATTTCCAGTAATTAACAATTAAAATACGATATAAGAAGTTCTAATACATTTGTTTTAATTTTTAGAATCCTGTATTAGAATAAATTTAAGTAAAGATACGTCTTTTGTGCACGCAGTCTCACTGAAAGTACCATCATCGATCCAAATAAAGAAAATTTTTAAAATGTTAAATAAAAACCAAAAAAAAGAAAGATTCCTTTGACACTGATGACAGCTTAACAATAGGACATTCCGAAGCCAACTAGGTTTTGATATTGAACTTCTTGCCGATTGAGATCAAGAAAGCTAAGTTTTTTGGTTGTGACTAGAGTATATTGCTGATAAAGTCACTCTGATCGATGACCTTTGCAAAAAAAGTACTCAGTCTCTAACAACAAAAGAAAAAACGGTTATTCTTTCTCTCCTTTTCTATATTTTATATAGATGAAATGGCTGAAAGGATCGATGGTGTCACAGTTTTGTGTGGAACAACTTCAGCGAAAAACGATGCTACAGTTTATGCTTTCAGTCATTTCACATACAAAAAATATACGAATTGAATAGAAAGGACGATTCTATCTCTCATTGCTAGAGACCTATTGATTTTTATGATCTAAATGAAAAAGAGAACAATCTTGTAATGTTTCAATAATTTTGCAAATAAATATATTTATTATCATTCGATCAACAGGATATTTTCAAACAAATCACAAGAGTCAATCTCAGTTCTTATATATAAGATATGGGAAAAAAGTTCGCGACATTTTCTTATCGATATTAATAGAAAAATTTCTAAGAACTTTTTTTTTCATATAATATACTAAAAGATGCAGTGTGAAAAGCTCTACAATTTGCATAAGATCGCTTTTTTTACAGTTGCACTTTTTCTTTTCAAAATCGTCAAAACTTCGAACGACCAAATTTCGACGCTGCGAAAAGATAACACGAACAAGAAGTTATCTTTTTTCTTATTTTATCTTTTCATTACCTGTATATATTGTAGAGCTTTCTACGCTGCATCTTGTGGTATATTTTGTTTTTTTTTACGAAAACATATTAGGAGATAAAATGATGAAATAAGAAAAAAGAAATGTCTTTTCATGTTATCTTTTCGTAGCGTCGAAAATTGATTGCACAGAATTTTGGTTCTTTTTGTATACAAAAAATAGACAATTAAAATAAGCTTTCCTTCGTGGATTGTAGAGCATTTTACGCTGCATCTTTTGGTATATTATACGAAAAAAAAGTTCTTAGAAATTTTTCTATTAATATCGATAGGAAAATGTCGCGAAGTTTTTTCTCATACCCTACTTGTGTCACAAACAGGATCGAAAGAATGTATGAGCAGACTTTGCTTTTGATAATTATCACATACGAAAGTACGTGGAGTTTTCTTCGAGTGTGTGAGCGAGGTGCTTTAATCCTTACAATCTCACTTCCTCACATTCACAAACATGCACACCCTTTCTGTAAGAACATATAAAACGAATAAAACATCAACGAACTCATTAATTAACAGGAAGCAACGTTTGTTTTATAGGATCCTGTTGGGTGTGGGTGAACAGGACACCCACATCCGCATACATCAGAGCCAAAATCTAGAATTCAACAATTGAACTCGCCCAGTTAATTCGCTGATTAATATGATCAATGAAAAATAAACGTTTATTATCACTTCGTGACATTTCCCAACCAGATGACAATGGGCCAAGTTCGTCGTTCTCCTTCGTATCATAAAGGACGAGGTATGTGCAGATTTCAAATCGGCTACAGTTGTTCAGCTCACTCACCCTTTTAAACCACCATCTACTTGGCTCTACGTGACTGTTCTTTTTTGCTTTGGCTACACCTTTTAGTACTTTGTTGGTGTTTCTGAGGTTTTTGACGATTGAATTTGACATTTTCGGATCATGGATGTTTTAAAATAATCTGAGTTAAAAGTATTTCAATTCATATGTCATTTAAATTTTTAAAATTCATTTAACATTGTTGTGGATTATGAAAAGCATCTTAGAAAAAGTCTCTTACACAGTTCAGGGAAAATATGTTGAAATTCTACTTAGGATATTGCTGAGTATCAACGATTTTATTTGCCGCATAAAATTCTTGCTTAGGTACGAAATCAATTTTCGAAACACGATTGTTAATGAGTGTTGAAGTATATAGCGAGAAAAGTGAACCACGAACACCATCCCCTTCCCCCATAGATAATGGCAAACATATCGATACGCTATTTAAAAAAGCTTATGATTAATCATAGGTCGATCACACATAAGTTGACGTTGGCAAACGTTTTTTTCTTCTCTGTGAATCATTTGCTTTCGGTTCTGCACTTGAAACTGATGAGTCATGCGTGTCGACAGAGCAGCATATGCACGAAGAAAAATAAAAGAAACCCAATTTTTCTTCTCGCATGACACACAATAAACGGAAAGCGCACGCAAACTGACTACATATTTCTACTGTATCCATAACGATGGTTCATGCATCTCTTGATAGTTTGCCCGTTGAATTGTTGCATCGTATTTTTGATTTTTGTGATATTCAAACGGTTCTTGTTTCGATTGGTTATGTCTCCAAACAACTTCATGCTATTTCTAATAGCTACAATCGATTGAAGCTCAACTATGACTCATCATCAGAGCACTATTTCAAACGGATTTCTTGTCATGTTCGACCCGAAAACGTTATTTCTCTGATTATAAACAATGATGGTACCAGAAATGATCGAATTCGACAATTTGTCACATTTTTCGGTGCTTGTCGTTTCACTCGAATTGGTTCATTGACTCTGAACTGTTCAGATAATGCACTATTGGAACATTTTCTACAGCATATAGAATGCGAATCTCTGAATTCACTTGTGATCAAACCAGATTCACCAAATATCAAGACAAATTGGACTCTTGCTTTACGAGCAATTACTCAGTTTCAAGTTCGAAAACTAGGTTTTTACAATGATTTGGATTATCAGATTGAAGCTACACAATGGTCATTTCAGTACAAACTAGAACATCTAATCATGCTTAAATGTCTTTTTCAAGAATATGTTGCCATTATTCAACATTTTCCTAATTTACGTACGTTTGTAATGAGAGATTGCATTGTGAATAATAATGAAGAAACCATGAGTTCATTATCTCATTCAACATATGCTTCTGCTTTGAAGTCTTTGACCATTGAACAGTGTTCCTTGTCTATGATAGCATTAGAATTGCTGCTTTCATTCACACCAACTCTTGTACATTTGAAATTCGGCTCTGATGAACGAATGCTCGATTCCATATGGGATGGTTATTCTTGGAAACGATTGATCGAAACCAAATTACCTTCACTGAAACAGTTCGAATTTGTCGCCTTTTGTAGTTTATCCAATGCGAATGATACTCATTTCATTAGTCTCAAATCAATCATTGCTCCTTTTCGAACAAGATTCTGGCTTAAAGAAAAACATTGGACTTTTACTTGTGATTACGTATTTCGATCGCATCAAGTTAGACTATACACAACACCAACTGAACTAACTAATTCGAACCAGACCATTAGATATGAAATAATGTCAACAGATGGTATTCATCGTTTTACTCACAGATCGATCAACAAAACGATTGATGATTGTACTGAGGAAGTACGTATGAAATTCTCTTTTTATAATAGAACTTTCCAATATCAAATTCGAGTTCTAGGATAGGATAAAATTTCGTTGATTGATGGTTATATTTCGATCATTTCATACTAGAATTATTCGAATGTTGACTGGCATTAGTAAATTAAAAATGGACGATTTTAGGGAGATTTCAACAGGTTCACCATTTAAGACCATTTCCTCTTACATATCAGTTACGGTGTTACGAAATCAAAATTATTGAAATCCCATGTGCTCCCTTTTTATCCACTGCGACGTAATATGGTGATTGCGATCGCAATAGTGATTTAAAGTGTGTTATCAGGGCGTCTCTAATTACAGTATATTTTTAAAACGACAGAAAATATGGGTCTTTGTACGCTAGTTAACACCAAAATCGTGACTGATTGAAGGACGAAGTTTTTTCACAAAATCCTCTTTGCAAAACAAATATAACCGACCTTTCTTAGAGGTCGATTTTTCAGCATGATTTTCAAATTTTCATCAATTCAGCATTTTTTTCGCATTGCAGGACAATTACGCCGCAAAAGTCCGATTACGTGTAATTACAGCGATTGCAAGCATATAAAAAATTGCGCGATAAAACCTATATGAGCAGACAGATTTCTTGTTGCTGGTAGACGTCTTAATCGATCGTCATTTGCTAATTATTTTCCTAATCTCATCAGACTTTGTAGAATTTCAGCAATTGAACGGTCGTATATTATCATTGATGAGCATTGCTCTTCGGTGTCTTTCGAACTACGTAGTACGATGATTTTCATTCGGCTTTTATCGCTTTTTTCATAGACAATTACTGCACTACGTTTCTGCAACCATCGAATTGGAAACAGAGAAGTACGATATCTGGCTGATGCTCTACAACATAATACAGTAATCGTGATTATTCCATTATCTCTCATGTAAAACAAAAGATCTATTCTAAGTATAGGTACTCATCACGTTGGATCTTAGCTTCAACCATATTACAGACATTGGAGCACAATCTCTTGCAGCTGCCTTGCAAAATAATCTGGTATCTATTGATTTGTTCATTTTGATGTTATCTTTTTTTTTTCATTTACATACAGACCCTTAAATCGTTGAACCTTCGATCTAATCAAATTGGAAACCAAGGCGCACAGTATTTAGCTACTGGTTTGCGATCTAACAAAGTAATTTTGAATTTTTCTCTTGATCTTTTTATGATAATTAATTTGTTTTATTCATGAACAGACACTGAAGACACTCGATCTGTACAAAAATCGCATAGGCGACGAAGGAGCACAAGCCCTAGCTGATGCATTAATAACCAACACAGTGAGAGTTATGCTTCATTTTTGTCTAGTTGAAAATTTTCTTATCGAATTTTAGACGTGCAACTCGCTTAACCTCGACAGCAACCTTACTACATATTGTGTGACTGTCGGAGCAGCTGTGAAAATCCGAAGCAATCAAGTAACTTTCTAATTCTCGTTCATGCCTCTTTTTCCTGACATTCATGTTCGATACATATAGACACTGTCGCTGTACAAACATCCAATCAAAGAAAGAGATATCCAATATCTCGCTAATGCCTTACGAAATAGCATGGTGATTTGTTTTTTTTATTGTACTAGTTTTGAATTTCTCTCCATTTAGACACTTACAACACTTGATCTTTACAAAAATGGACTCGGCGATAACGGAGCAAAATATTTGGCTGATGCCTTAGAACATAACACAGTAATATTTATTTTTTCGATCACCAATTTCCAATGCAAATTGTCTTCATATGTAAAAAGACACTCATTCAACTTCATGTTCGATGGAATCAAATCGGTGAGGTTGGAGCACATTATCTTGCTAATGCCTTACGAAACAATAAGGTAATGGTGACTCTTTCTTTCTCTCTTTCCTACTACCTCTTCGATGATTAGCAACTGATTTCGTTGGATCTCTGGCGTAATGAAATACAGGACAAAGGAGCAGATCATCTAGCTGATGCTTTAAGATACAATACGGTGACTCTCATCCTTTTTGTAAAAAAAAATTCTCCTATATACATTTTTATCGATGCACAGACACTCACCACATTGAATCTTCGATTGAATAAAATAACAACTACAGGCGCACAACATTTTCTTGGCATTCTACAAAATAACCAAGTAGATTTCATTCGATACTTTTCTTCTATACATTGATTTTAATCTCTTTAAAGACATTGACGACGATTTGTTTCGATAGAAATGAAGCTTTACAATCCGAGTCACATAAATCAATGGAAGACTATCCAATACAATGGATTAACTGATGCTACTTTTGATTGACTTCCCTTTTAATCTTAATAAAAAAAAATGTACATCTTTATAAGCGATTGACATTCTATAGTGTACATTTACACTTTGTTTTAGATTCTTGTTAGAAACACTGAAGTAAAATCCTGTCGTCATCCTTCAGAAAGTGACATGACTGCCTGCTTCTTGAAGCAGAAGCAATCTTTTTTATGAGAAGGGTCCCACTTCTCGTTGTAAATATCAGTTCATATTAAATGTAAGTAGTTCAAGGGAGTAAGAATTAAGCTATGTTTTTTTGATTCGTTTCGATCTCTGGACCAAATGTACTTGTTTATTAAGAAGTGAAACATTTAATTCTTCATCACATCAACGTCGATATCTCTCACGAATTTTTCTTCTCTCTCGATTGTGCAGATCTTTGTGTATTTAGAATGAGCTTGTCGACCACTTTTTCTACAAAGAATAAATGCAATCTTATTTGATGACATTGGCCTTGGTGAAGCAATAGAATACAAGTAATGCTCGTCGGCAGGACTCACTTAATACTTGACTGAATTCAATCTTGTAATCATCTATTATCGTTTTCGGAGTTCTGCTTTGAGAATTATTGTTCGACAGATGCACAGGCGAAAATCTGTCTATAGTATTGTTAGTGATGATCATTTTGTAAAAGGATCAGATCTTTCTACTTTCCATTCTGTAGTTATAAGATTTACTTAAGCGAGCAGCTCGCAGTTGATTCCCACGATTGAGTTAAATCCATGCTCCGATCCTCTCAGACCTTAGTCCGACGATGTTTTCTTTTCCTCTGAAATTTTCACTTTTGTCTAGAACCATTTCTATTTCCGGATCCTACTTATAATTCTATTTTGAGTATGTATTCATCGGGTGTGGGTGTGGATGGGTGAGTGTGCGTGTGAATTATGGTGTCATCTAATACCCTTCACCGACACCCACACCTACCCTAGTAATTTTTATTAGATCTTTTAATGCGCATGGTGCTTTTCCACGCTAGTGTCGCGGATGTGTTTTCTACGGTGATCCTCTGAACTTACTGAAGATAATCTCTTTTCATGGGGCGTGTGATACTGCTGCCTTACTGTGGCTCATTAAGGTTTCCGTTGGTTATTAATGTGTGTGTGTGTGTCGATTTGATTGGATGAATTTATGGCAAAAGTATCCCACAGGCATGCATGGCATTGTGTAGAATGACACTGATGTGGATATAAATATCCATATTCACACATAATCTTGTTCAAACATGAATTATTCAGTCGAAGGTCAAGCGAGTCACACAGACGAGCGTTACTTGCGGTTGTACGTTGAAATGCACTTCGTCAATTAGTCCTAATTTTTTTATCGACTAGATGATGACAGCGAAGTATAATTTTATTCTTAGTAATCAGATGATTATGCAAGTCGATGTTAGAATGATCACAGCATGGGTGTAGTTCAAACATTACCTTTTTCTAACTGTAGCAAACAGTTTTGATGAATGAGTTGCAACGATCTGTCCCATCTGAAGTACTCATCATTCATCTAGCAACAGCAGAATTGTGTTAACATATTCATTTCTACATTAGCTAATTTACAAAAGAAATGTTGACTTTCACTTTGTCTGACAGCCTGGTCTATTCTAATAGATTGAATTGATGACCTTCGAAAGATATTACTGAGCGTCCAAAAAAATTCGTGCGATCTGTTGAAAATTATCCGAAGAAAGCGTTCACGACTGAAGAAATATGAAAACAAAATATTGGTATGATCATTTCTGCAATTTGTTTTGACTTTCTACTTGATGAGAATTGATTTCGTTTGAAATATTTGATTTTCGTCAGATGATAAGACAAGTACCAAATCAATCACCATTAGATGCTTAGTGTTCTTTTTCTTAGAAAAAAGACTTGAATTTGATATTGTCATCAGAATGACATAACCTATTCTCATACGATCGTGAAGATCCAGTCGAACTAGATCATTTCTTGTGTCGACATCCTAATTTTCTGAGTTTGAATATTCAGATCGTTAGACAATCGGAATGGATAGTCAAGGATGAAAAATATGATGCTTCTCTTCTGGTTGTCGTCAAGCAAAAAACCGAACTCGACAGCAAATGGCGACGCCAATCTATTTGAAAAAGAGACCTACTTGCCTTCTTGTTTGAATTGGGTATTAAGTACTATCGAATTACTTGAATTTTCTCTTTGATATTCTCCGTTTCGATGAAGAAGTAATTCCGTCATATCAAACCCTATTGTGATAGCATCCAATTAACCAACCAACTGATATCAATATTGTTCTAGAGCGAGAAAGCCTATATATATTTCATCACACATACCAAAGCTATGTAGCCATTTATCAAATCGAAAAATGCAAGTACCCGAGTTCATCCTTGTACTTATTACTTTTCTGACAATAATCATTTGCGAATCAACTTCCATATTAAACATAAAACAAGATCTACAAGGCTACATAACTCATCGTTGTTTGAAAGGTGAGCTTTCGACTTTCGAAATTTTTATAATTTGACCAACTTTATCCTTTAAAGATTCATCGTATGCTTCTCTTAATGATTCAACAGACGCACATATCACGCGATATTTTACTGATAATAAAGAGTTAAAGAATTTATTAATCTCCGGCGCTATGATTACGAATCATTTGAGTCGTTTGATGGTAGCACTTTCAAAAACGGATGTCACCTATAGCCTTCGATTTCCTAATCCCTACAATAAATATACAGTTCATAATTCTATCATGCAAGTATCAAAAGATACTCGAGAAAATCTACAATCTATTCTGGAAATTGTCAATCGTGTATTGGCCAGCAGCAATCAAGTATTCGATGATATCGATAGAATAAAAACATTTCTCATGCTTTCGCTCGGTAACGAGTCATTCCCATTTGTGCTTGAAATCTTGGAAATCCTCCAGCAAACCTTCGATTCCAATGTCGATGCGATTCGAATTTTTCCTTCAATCAATGAAAAATTAGAAAATAAAACCCGAGCTCTCACTCCATTGATTAGAAACACATCAGTACAGTATGATCACATTGCTAATACAACCCATCAACGTATTTATGAACGATCTACAAAACCTCCGTATCCATCATTATACCAATTCCAAGTTGAAGAAGAAAAAGCTCGAACTGCTTTGAATCAAGCTCGAGATAACTATCAAGCAACTGTGACTCGTGCAGTCCAAGTTGGTTTATTATATATCGATGATCCGGTCATGGTCTCAGCTCTAAATCAATATCTGAATGCTGAAAAACAACATACCGAAGCACTTTTTCGATTAAATCAGATGCATAACAATATTTCGAATTTAATACATTTAACAAACGATTTTGATAAAATTTATGCTAAATGGGCAGAAGAAAATGGTCATTTGCTTTTGAAAGCACTGAACGGATTAGAAATTATGAGTGAGAGTTGGAGAAGTCTCTTTCAATTCCTACAACCATTCACTACTCAGATGAACTTAGTAAATGAGGTAAGCCTATACACAGATTAAGATATTTACTTTTAACGATTGTCATTCTAGGTAATCAAAAACTTTTTGACTATGATATCGAATCCATACGGTTCATTGCATGACTTTAACGATTGGAAACAAACGAATATGTTCTCGGTGACGATGCTTGACAATCTCAAGAAAGACATCTCGTTTGCTTATTTTTTAAGCAATATTTGTTTTGATGTCTTGACTGAATTAACAATGTGTCAACTAGTGAGCAACAGTCATCTATTACTCCTAGCAACAGACGAAGATCGTCAGACTTATCTAAGACAATTGGATGTAGAAGTGATTTTGATTAACAAGCGAGTTTCTGACATATTTGATAATTATTTTGAAAAATATCAATCAGCATTATCATCACAATCAGCACTGAATCCTGATTATGAAGCAAATACATTGAAAATACCAATATCTCATTCATCATTTGTATAAATCAGCTAGTATTTCTAATATTTTGAGACAATTTCATTTATTTTAATTCGGATTTGAAACTGTTACTTATGCAACCACTTTTCTCCTTAATTGCCGATAAATTTCCGTGAAAATATTCTTTAATCCATTTCGATAAGTTGAAGATGTTAAAAAATAAATATAGAAGCTTCCACATTGATAAGAAGTGTAAATTAGAAATGCAATTGTTTCAATGAAAACTTCCGTTGATATTCTCTTAGAAACTTCTCTCATATTCAATACTATTGTAATAGACAATTTAATTATGGATAGAGTGAGTGCTGAAACAAAACAAAAACCTAGAATTTGAACGAGTAACATATGTATTAATTGATTATTGTAATGTTGTGCTTGCATTTCTCGTGTTGCACCAAGATAATTTTGAGATTTCAATGAGTAACACAACCAAAGGTCGATAGAACAGAAAGTGGTAATTGTGTCAATAAAACTGGAGCCACAAAATAGGTAAAATATTGATCATAATTTTTCGATATATAACCACAATGTGTTTCGGTAATACCAACACAAAATAAATCAGGAATAGAAAGTAAAGATGAGAATAATAGAGCAATTATAATTGAAATTCTAGCATTTTTAACTGATCTCCATTGTCGTTGATATATATTACGACTTGTCAAACAATATCCTTCAACAGATACTAAATGAAGCATTAATATTGACAGTATTGTCACGACAGTTGGCATATAAGCTCAAAATTTATGTAAAACTAGACTTGACGTACTATCATTACTACCACATAGCTCATTGATCATAATAAGTACAACATTACTTAACAAGATAAGAGATTTAACACTATCACCGGTTAGTAAATAAACTGAACATGAATTGGCTTTCAGTTTTGTTTTCAACATCAGAATGTTCAGGGTATGAGTGTGTATGTGTGTGTTGCTTTATTCCTAAATTACACCAAAATCAACAACCACACTCACACTCACCCACACCCAAATTAGAAAAAAGAATTGTACTAGATCAGTGCAAAGAATGAAAAAAATAGACTCTGATTTCTTTCGAAGAGTGTAAACCATCATATTAATAGTAGTTTTGGTGGAATTCACTTCAAACATAGACATTTCAAGCTTAATAATTTTCATATTTCGCTCATGTATAGCATACAAACATACACATGAAAATAAAAATTTGATTTTCAAAATGCTTTAGAATTATTAAAGTCATCGTGCTGAACAATTTTGTCGTCGAGAGAGCATCCCAACATTCCTTATAGATCAGCTAAAATGTGAGTTTTAGTGTGTCCAGCAAAATCTGTTGAATTTATACATTCACTTCACAAAGGGTAATTTAATACAAGTTTTTTGTTTAGAGCTCTCTTTGTAAGTTTTGTTAAATAAAAGTAGACTTTATATATAGCCTAAAGATTAGTTTATAACGATGAAAAAGGCTTTGAGCTATCGATTAGTAAAAAAAAACAAGTACCAATCGTTCAAAACTTAGAATCTAAAAAATATATTAAAAAAATGACTGAGATTATACATTTCTCCTTCCCCCCCCCCCCTGAATGACATCAGAGAGATTATACATTAGACCCAAACGGGATAAATATATAGTTGCAAAGTACTGCTCAAAGAGCACCTTGTAAATAGGTGTACTTACAAGATTTTGAGCAAAAATTTTTTATAAAATGAAAAATATAAAAACTATAGCTATTTTGATGAAGATCACTTATTTACTTTATGCGTTAACCCCCGACTTACTTTAATTTTTTTTTCTTTGTAATGATCTCTGATCTCTATAGTTCTTTCTTACTTTTATAAATTCTTCTTCTTCAATAACTCTGGGAGCTATTTTGAATGTAGTTTTTCCAATCAAAAACTTCATAATTATGTCTAGAATGTGTAAATTTTAGTAAAAAATATTCCTAAATTAGTATGTATGGTGAAAAGTAAAATCTGATATTTCACATATAGTGCGATCGTACATGACTGTATATGTTGATATATGGTCGTGAACAATGAACATTTAACTCCATATACGAAGGATTGGATAATACTTTTTCGAAACTATGTATCTTTTTACAATCTCCATTGCTGTTCTTAAACGATTGTTTTAATATTTTGTTTCATGTTGCGACATTTAAAATCCTTGGTATATTTTTTGAACAAACAAATGGAATGACAGAATTGAGAAAAGAAACTGAAGAAAATTGAAAAGCATCGATGTTGAAAAAAAAAAAACTTCGTGAAATTAAAAGTATTTTTTTGAAAATACAAGAAAATAAAACTAAAATGTAAAGTGAAGAAAGTAAACTTAACTATTCAACACAGAAAAATATCATTTATTCTAAACGAAAAAACAACAAATTTAAATGATATTCGAGCATTCGAAAAAAAAAAAGTCACAATATATTTCTTATAGAAGACAATAAAAATTCTAATCAACTTTTATTTCATGAGATTTCGATTTTAAATCACAGGTAAAATAAATCAATGTAAATTAAATGATTTGAATATTTTCTTGTTGTTGTTTTTTGTTTTTTTTTTTCATTTGAGATATGAAAACGACTAGATAATAATTTTAAAAAAAAGAAATTATAACTATGTTTAATATGCCAACATTTGTTGACAAATAATTAACGCATAAAATTCACTTTTTTTGAAAAATTAAATTTTTACAAATTATAACAAAAGAAAATATCATTTGACGAAAAAAATCATTTAATTCATATTAATATTTCACCGGGATATAATTGAAAGAAAATTGAATCACTAGGCAAATTGATTAGAAAACAAAAAGAAAAACACGAAAGATGAGTTTTGTATTATGTCAAGTAAAAGAAAGGTTTTTTTTTTTTTTTTTTGTTGACTTATGCAACATGGTCTTTACGCTAAGCTATTCTTCGTTCGGACAGACAGAATTCCATTGTTTTCGAAAATGCATACTCATTGAATAAGTAGGCAGTATCAATTCTTCATGATCGACTTTATTTTCATCAATAGTATTTTCTTCATCTTGTAATATTTGATCAGATAATACATCTTTGTAAAAATAAAAGACATATTTCAAGCGTAAATAAATAAATTAATAAATCCTACAGGTTTACCTATTGATGCTGTTTCTGAGATGCAATATTCATTCATAAGACGTTTTTGATGTGATTGTTCATCATTAAGAATATCAATAAAGAATTTTTTAAAACATGATAACAATTCGTCTAATTATATAATTTAAATTTTATCGTAGAGAAAACATGAATAAATTTTAACAGACCTGCTTCTTCGGCAATATTAATACTATTCTTAATAATATTCATTGAGTCTATAAAAAAAAAAAAAAGATAAAATATTAACTGAAGAAATTTTATATATGAAAAGAAAAATAACATACTCTTTTCATTACTATCATAAAACGAATGTATATCATCTGGTGCTTTAGCTGGAGTAAAATTTTTGATATCATCTATCCAACAAAATGAGGGAGTAAAACCATATAAAAATGCATCATATAATGTACACATTAAATTATTGCCTATTGTTATTACACAATTTACTTTTGGTATATCTTTAACATTTGACTCTTAATATTAATATTAAATATTTGATAAAAGAAAATTTTCAAAAATAATTCGCTTACTATTATTTTTTACAGAATTATTGATTGTATCATCAATAACAACATCAAGTTTATTATCTCCTATTACATTAATATTAAAAGAAACATTTTTTTCTTTTATAATAAGATCTATAATATAGATTGATAGGAAAAAAATAAAATAAAATGTTTTCCTCAATACCTTGATCAGTATCATTTAATGGAATAAGTATTAACTTATCATATATTTCTAAATTTTTATTGCTTGATAATTCGACTCTCGCAGTATAATGTTTACAGTCTTAACAGATGATACGAAAATTAATGAATAAAAGATTTCTTTTTAAATGATGCTTACAAATACAAATACAAATACCAAGAAATATAACAAATATATAATGCTTTTTTCTTTTGATCAATTCTACAAAAATCAATTGAAATCATCATGTTATTAATCTTTTCATTTTTAATTTAAAAATAAAACTCACTTTGAATCTTATAAAATAATACTTCAGCTAAAATAGAAAATAAATAATAAAAAATAGATACAAGAGACAAGTAAAACGTGAACAAAGAACCTAAATGACAAATTTGAGTTTGTCCAAATCTTATATAATTTTGATCATTAGTGTGTACAATAAGATCAGCTATTTGTAGGTCTAATAATTTCGAAAATATTTCAATGTAAAAATATTTTTGTACAATAACTAAACACATACGGTGAACAATAAAGATTGGATTAAGTGGTATTTCGATAACTGTTTCAGAATATCCTATAAAAATAAAAAGAATAATAATTTTTAATCTAAAATATTTTGATTGTTAAATGAATATCTTTCAAGTGATTAAGATAGATTATCTGAAAGACTTACTCGAATAAGTTTTATCAAATTTTATTCATCTTCTATTCAATGAGAAATGAATGAATTTAAAAAAAAAACAATCATCGATAAAAAAATCTAATTTCAATGAGTATTTGTTTTTTCTTAAGGACTAAAATCAAATATAAATTTATTACACTAACCATCCATAGATTCATTTATTGCATTTTCATCATGATCATTCATATTATCTTCATCATTTACATCAATCAAATAGATTAATGAAATATTAAATATCGACATAATGAATATTAAAATAATATAAAGATGTTGAAAAAGACGATGAATCATAGTATCCATTGACCCAATTAATGGTTTTTTTTTATCTGAAAATAATCAAAATATTTTTTCTTATTTTCATAAATCATTAAATATCGAGTAATTTGTCTCGTTAATTCTATATGCAAATTTTCAAGTAGATACTCACGAAGAAATTATTCCAGTTGACCCCTACTATTTAAGTTCATATTGGACTCATAAATAGGTCTCAGTGGAACTAGTAAGAGTCTTAAAAGATTCATTTCCATGAGATATTGAAGCCATATTATAATTCGATTTAGTAGATTTTCAACTCATTTGTAGGCAATTTGTCAAAAACCATATAATGAAGTTTCAATCCAAAAATTCGTCTATAGATAGATCTAATAATTCGTAGAACATCCTAAAAGTGTCAATCGAAAAGAATATACCGAAGTTACGTGATTCAATTTTCAAGTGAACTCGAATTTTGTCACATAACTATATGTGCTGATAGGTATCCATACATAGATCTCTCATGATTCAAAAGCATTTACAAACATGCATAGAGAGAGAATGATAGAAGACAACAATTAATGAGAGAGAAAAAATTCAATATCCTAGTAAGAACTACTTTGTTCTCGTCTGCAATGGTTAGGTGTTGGAAAAGACGAGAACGAGAAGAATAATAAGGAAAAAGAAGAACGATTGGCAATCAACAAAATGAACTTGAAGTAAAATAAAGAATAATGGAAATGTAGAGTGTTATGGTACACCACACTTTTAACTGAGTATTGTCCAACAAAATAAATTTAAGCAAAGTGAACGTTTAGTTTCAGTTAGATACATTGGTAGCGTTTTTTTCTTTCATAGTGACCAAATGAAGGAGAGACACATCTCTTTCGATTTGGATGCTACAGAAAGACATTCACCCACCTTTTTCAATTGAAAGTTTTATATTTCAAACATGTAAAATATTTAATTTTGAATACTATCGGGTGTCCCAGAAAGAATGAGCCTCTCAGTATTTTTAAGATCTCTTCTCTATTATCCCTGTAATTAAAGCTCTCTTTATTATCGAAAGATAGTGCTTGAAATTCTCTACAAAACTTTGAGTTGACCCAAAAACTGTCTTAGATATATTTGAAAAAAGACGAAAACTAAAGAGATGCAAACGGCTGTAAAATATAAATANAGATTAATCAAACACATAATATTTTCGAACATGGAAGGAAAATCTCGCCGGGGGCGTCCATGCAGAGAATGGCTGGATGACATAACAGAGTGGTGTCAACGCAGTGGACAAGAGCTGTTCCACCTCGCACAAGACCGACAGGCGTGGAAAAATCTGATCCCGTAAAAATGGTTGGCCCCAACGGGCGCTAAGCCTATGGGACATGATGATGATGATGATGAATCGAGTAAATCATTGACGAATTTAAGTATGAATTTCTATGTTCTATTATTAATTTGAAATAAATTGAAAAAAAATCAATAATATGATTTGATCAATATTGAAAATAGTTTATTTGTTTGTTAACATTTTTATTTTTATTTAGATGATATTGTCTTTACTCGTATAAACAGAAGCCAAATATCATCAATTGTTATCGATATTAGTAAAGATGAAGAACACATTGCAGTTTTTAAAAAAGATGTGAATAATATTCTATTTTCAAAAATATTTACTATGTTCATCAATTTACAATATTTAAGCTTCGGCCCATAGTCAAATTTGCGACCACCATCTTTATTTGAGATGCCATATCCAAGTGCTATTTCTTCTAATCTGTTAGAATTACATATTTGTAGAACTTACTTTACCGATTTGCTTTATTTACTTGATGGACGTTTTAATCAACTTCATATATTTCATGTTAATATTATATTCTTTCAATGCACCACTTCAACAATTCATAGTAGGGTAAATTATTTCTGATTAATATTCAATAGATTGAATTTTGTTTATCTTTTCTAGGAAAAATTACCGAATCTAAGATATTTTTCGTTACATTTTTAATAATGATCTACATAATTATGATGAATTAATTGTACCACTTCTACATCCGATGTTGAATTTAGAAAAACTTGATTTACAACTTGTGGTGTATCGTAAGAAAGGATTTATTAATGGAAATGATTTCAAAGAAGATATTATCAATAATATGCCAAGATTAAATAAATTTACATTTAATATTCGTTTATTCAATTATCTTCCTAATCAAACTAATATACTTTCAAATGAAAATATTCAATGTACATTCAAAGATTTTAAGAGTAATGAAATTATTTCTTGTGTTGATTATTTCCAAGAAAAACAATATAGTTATTGTCATATTTATTCATATCCATATAGAATGAATTATTATGTTAATATTTCAAATAATTTTCCAGGTGGATTATTTAAAAATGCTCATAGAGTATCATTATTTGATGAACGTCCATTTGAACATGAATTTTTTATTCGAATTCAGAAATCATTTCCATTTATGAAGGAATTAACTGTAATTAATGAAAAACCGCAGAAGAATAAATTATATAGAAAATCAAAGAACGACAATCAATATTTATCAATTATTAAATATCCTCATCTAACTAAACTCTCTCTTCTTCAAGCTCATAATGATTATGTCGAACAATTTTTACTTGATACGGATGCATTTATTCCGAATAATGCCCATCTTCTTGTCGATTATCAAGCAATGAAAAGAGTTACAGAAAATTTCACAAGACATGCAACACGAGTTAATTGTGCCAAACTGACTTCTGTGTCTCTAATTGATACGTATAAATGTATTAAACCTGTAAAAGACTATTTTCCTCGGGCAGATAAACATTGATTATTGTAAATAATTATTGAAATAAAACATGAATAAAAACAGATTAAACATTAAAATTGAGAGAAAAGAATAACAGAGAATACTAGTAGTTCCAAATCAGTATCACTTGAGACATTCTTACGAATAAATGTATGCTCACTAACTTATGCATGTGCTTTTATCAAAAATCATAAATAGAGAATATTATTGAATATGGAAAGAATAACAAAATATTGTTCAATGTTGTCATTGAATGGATAGAGAAATTTTTTAAGAAGAGTGTATAGAATTTTTTCCATTCTATGATCTTTTTCTCTGACAATTAAATTGATTTTTGCTGCCAAAAAAGATATTTTCTATGGAATTTCATTTTCGTCTCAACTAGAAAAAGTGCCACGTAATGATTATGAACTGCATAGAGATTAAATTCAACAAGATGAATATATTTAATAAATAATAAATCTTTATTGTTGTTCTTTTTATTCTTTTATAAATAAAACTGATGGATGAATTCCAAGAAAAAATTCATCTTCAAATGGATGTTCATTGTGCAATGTCACGATTCTTCTGCTTGATGAACAATTTCTTCTTTATAAAATGTTTTTTTTCTCTTCAAGATATTTATTGAGATCGTCGATCATACTAAGTGTTGTTTTAACAAATTGATCAAGATTATGGATTTCAGGGTGTGTGGGTGTGGATGTCGGGTGTGCGTGTGGTTGTGGGTGTGGGTATGACTCTTCCCTCAACACATACCGACACCTACACCCACCCACATCCACAACCC
>CAJNSZ010001102.1:0-35747 GCA_905329745.1 Rotaria sp. Silwood2 | reverse complement strand
TTTTTTCTTTTTTCCTAGCTCTTACAATGGCACGGAACAAGGCGGCGATAGTAATAGACTAAATTGAGGAATAATCACCATGTCACAATTAGCGTCTTGCTCCATCAAAAACATCTGTTGGTTTTCGAGTGTTGATGTTGTTCGACTTTTCTTTTTATTCGTTGTTTCGTTTTATCAAATATTGGGCCACAAATTGCACAAATATTATCATGTTTATTAAGTGATTCATTCATTAATGAATAGATTGTTTCATTTATTCTTCTTTCTTTCAAATTTTTCTCTTGTTGAGCGACAAAAGCATTATTAGTATCAAATGAGCATAGATGATGATTTTGGTCTATGCGGTGAGCCATTGCTGATTTATTATCAAGGTCATTGATTAATGTGAGATGTTGTCTAATTCGTTTTTCAATTCTTACTTTTGTTTCCCTATCGTACATTTTTATTGTTTAAAATAGCACTGAATTTAATATACAATCAATCGTTATTCAAGTCTTCGTTTTAACACTTCGATTATCGGAGCATAATGTGAACTCATGTTAAATTTAATTTCATTATCGTCTTGCTGGACAAGTTTTTGCGTTTATTATTTGATATGCTTATTTTATTAATCTGTCAATTTTTCATTTTTGGGTAATTAGAATTAAGTAACATGTTTTTTCAACATCTTGCTATTTCTTTTCCGAACCATCTTACTTTATTTCGTAATTAATCATTTAATTGTTTGCTTTGATAATGTTGTGTCTATGAGGTTAATTGCGTCATAGTTTTCGTATTCATCTGTAAATCGAATGTTGCCATGTATTTTATTCATTTTATTTACATATTTTTAAATTTTTTTCTTTAGTCATTGTTGTTATTAGCAGAATATCATCAGAACAAGATTAAATTTTTTAAGGAATATGGACTTTTTCTAAGTGTTCTTTCAAAAACTCTTTCGTATATATTAGCAATTAAGGGACTTCAACTAACACCCATTCGTAATCCATTCTTTTTATAAAAATTCTCATTGAATATAACATAGTTGGTCTTCAAGGCAAGCAATAATCAGTCTTAATGGCAGTTTTGGTCAAATTGTAGCTACTTAACTTCTTTAATTCAACAAGTCTATTTATTGTAACGTCTTCAGGTTTGTTCATTTGGATTTTGGTGAAGAGATTATAATTATCAAAGCTTGCAAACTTTTCAGTGGTCTGCATTAGTTTTCTGGAACGTTCTTCCACAAAATATAAATTTATTATGTACCACAGCACTTAATTTTATTCTTAATTCATTAATAACTTTGAATACGAATTGTGAAATTAGAAAAAGAATTTTTTCACGAGAGCAAGTTATAATTCACCTAGGTGTGTTTATTTTATGAAGTTTAGACTGTCTTCTTACTGTTGGGAGATCATTATTATGTGTTAATTGCAGCACTTTTGCAATATTCAGTTTTTTTCGTTAGTATAATTCGGTAACTTAGTTGTTGATTTTTATCTTAAACTTATCTGTTGGATCTGTTTCAATGTTCCTATTAGGTCTAATCCTAACTCTAAACTGATCAGCAGTGGACAGATTTCCAAAAATGGAATTTTCCTGATAAATGATCATGGTTTGAAAACCTCATCCATACAAAATGCAAGTTTCAGAAAATATCGGAAATTACCAGATAATTTCCGTAAAAACGAACTTCTCAGAGGGAAAGTTATCGGTAATTACGGAAAATATTAGCCATGCGGACGTAAATACTAGGAAATTTCCAAAACTCATTAGCTTTCGCACACTAATTTCTGGGAAATTGCTGAACTTAATATTGCACGGTAGAGAAGACTGCGCGAAATTTTAAAAAAATTAACATCAGAGAATAAATTTCTTCGAAAGTTTCTCAGAAATTTCGGTAATTCTTGCAATTTCTTTATTTATAGGATATAACTATGCATAGATAGGTACAGATTGAAACACCACTACTCCAAGAAGTAGAAAAATTTATGGTAATTTCGGTAATTACCTAGGAATTTTAGTAATTACAGAAATTTCTATAATTTCTTCATTTGTATCATATAGATGTTACAAGATCGATATAGATTTAAAGATCTCTACCCCCAAGAAGTAAAAAAGTTCTGGTAACTTCGGTGATTGGAGAAACTTCAATATTTCCTGTATTTGTGACATATAGATATGAAGAAATAGATATTGATCTAGGAAGTCGTTTTCTGAAACCCTAGAGGCATATATTTGCTAGATTATATTTTGAGTTTTCAAATGGAAGATTCAGTAGTTCACAGTATTATCGATTCAAAGTGATGTATCCATGTTTTATCATCATTTTTGTTTTCTTTCGCTACAACTAATATTTACAATTGTTTTCAATATCTGTTAACATGGAGATTAAAATTTGCGAGGTGTTGGTCATCGAGAGTCAGTGTTCTCACTGTTGTCCAATAAATTATCTTTGCAGAGTTTCAATTGAAAATCATCAAGCATGTTGTTATCATTGGAGTTATTTGTAGTTTGTTGAAGAAGAATTGCATTTTGTGGAATGGTTCCACTACCACAAAAAAGTCGAGTTGTTGATCATCAGTGTCAGATTATGATACACGGAGTAATTGAAGATTTTCCTCTTTATTTTCTGATTGTTGATGTGTTCGAAGATCGTATGTGGATGAAATATATGCTTGAGTTAAATGAAGAAGTTACTGGGGTGTAAGTTCGGATGAACTAATGGAAATTGGTGGTTGAGTGCTCGCGGTGTCAACTTGGGTTGTCGTCAGTACATTTGGCACTCTGATTGATTCATCTACAATCAGTCTTATTCAACTGTAACGTCTCACTGTTTCGTTTTCTTACTTTGATTATGCTCTTATTTTACCTTTTTTGAAATTATGTAAATGGTGGCAACGGAAACCCTTCAAAATGCTCATTTGTACAGAATAACATGTGATAGGTGGTTAAAACATTTTCGTGGTTGGTGGCTGATTTTTGTTGCCCTGTCAGTTCGATATTTTTGAATTAAGGTAATATCAGGTGCTGTAGAACCAGATTCTTCATTTTGTGAATTTGTACAACTAACGCGACGGCTCCATGAGCCTCGCTTAGCTCAATCCTAAAAGTCAGAAATGAATGCATAGAACGTCGACTGCCATATTGCTAAATACATTCGTAAAGGACGGGGGCGAATAAGAATAGGAATCGGCCCACGAACCGATTCTAATAAGAAGTTTATCATGCGATGCAGAATTTTATGGGGAATCTTTTGATGCTAAATTCAATACATTTTCGAAACCATTTCATGCCTTCCGGCCCATCCCAATTATACCCTATTTTCACCCAGTGCAGAACGGTTATGTTTGTCAAAACATAATTTGGTACAGCTTCAAATAGACTCATTTGAAAGAGTGTAAAATTCTGCACAAAATCGTATATAAACCAACTAAAAACAACCAATATCAATAAAAATTCATAAGCACATACTATGTTTTCATCCACATTTTTCGGAGGTCATAGACTTTCACGCGGCTCAACCACTTAGAAATTGATCCTACGATGGACTTTCATGTTCAGGATCAGATGCAGTTTTCGACGGGCTTCAAGATGGTGTGTTTCATTCGCAAAATATCATTAGCCAAAATTTTTCACAGGGACAATACTGCTGTAAAGAGTGATTTTTTTCCAATGTATCATTCCTTTTGGGTTCCAATGTGTTTAAGAAATATCTTTACAATGAACTTTCATGTTCAGGGTTAGATGTAGTTTATCACAGGCTACAATTTGGTATAGTTTTCATATTGAGATTTCATTGGTCAAAATTTTCCAAGAGGTAATACCGCCTGAACTGCCGTTTTTTTCGGTTTCAGAGCCACTTCTAAAGTGCTTCACAAACAACTTTACGATGGATTTTCTAATTAAGGACTCGTTGCGATTTTTCGGGGCTTGGACGCCAGCATACATTTCATTTCCGCATTTTATTGGCAATATTTTGCACAAGGAAGTACTGCCTAGTGTTTTAATTATATGCGTTCTCATTCGGCACAGGAATTTGATGTTTATTGTATCGAGGTAAAGATTAACAGTAGGATTGTGTACAAATCATTCGAAGTGGGTTGATTGGTTGAAGTAGGATTGATAAGAACTTGGCCAACGGTTGTAACTCTTGCAAATTTGGTAGTCCAGGCCATTGCACATACGTCTGAACAATTCTGAATCACAAATCCCCAGTTCAAAGAACGACATGATTTGCGTGCAATTTGATAACATGAATATAGTGCCTCTATCCCGAAATGATGCAATCAATCCCAAATAGGTTTTGGATTTACGACAAATCTTTGAGATTTGGCTCTGCTCTTGGACTTCGTCTGGATTGGGGACTCCGAATTGTGACCATCGTTGGGAGTTAGCAATTAGGATTCAGCTGTTGTTGGGAATTTGGACTTGACTTTGGACTTGGGTTTGGATTGGGGTCTTAGATCGAAATGACTCCAACATTGGGCTTATGTTAGAACAAAACAAAATCCGAACGTAAACTTTTCTACGCCAAATCGGAAGGTCTTGGTTTTGTTGTATCGCTAGCTACCACCCTTACAGCAGATATCATCCGAATCATAGGCAGCATTTGCTCTTGCCATGTTCTCGCCAATAAACTGTGGACAACGCTGCACGAGTGTATAACCACACTGTAGGCGTATCGAGCACTAAACTGAAAAGATCATCAAAGGTGGCTTCTGAACTACTTTACAAGCTGGTTAGAAGTCTGAAATCGAAAAGCACGGCATTTCAGCGGTATTGCCCTTAAGAAGCTTTTGGTCAATGAAATTTCGAGAGGAAAACCATACCAACGTGTAGCCCGCGAAAAACTACATCTGACCCGGAACATGAAAGTCTATCGTAGAACCAATTCCTAAGTGATTCAGCTGCGTGAAAGTCTATAATCTCTCAAAAATGTGGATGAAAACATAATATGTGCTTAGGAATTTTTACTGATGTTGGATAGTTTTAGTTGATTCATACACGATTTTGTGCCGAATTTTACGCTCTTTCAAATGAGCCTATTTGAAGCTTTAAAAAATTATGCTTTGACAAACATAACTGTTCTGCACTGGGAAAAAATAGGGTATAATTGGCATGGGCCGGAAGGCGTGACATGGTTTTGAAAATGTATTGAATTTGGCAACAAAAGATTCGTCGTAAAATTCTGTATCGGAGAATAAACTTCTTATTAGAATCGGTTCGTTGGCCGATTCCTGTTCTTATGCGCCCCCATCCTTTAATGTACAAGTTGATTCCGATTTTTTTAGAGTAAAATATTCAATCTATTTCTCATACATACCGCTCATAGACTTCAATCGGCTTCTGAAAAGTGACTTTCTAACATTTACTATAAACTTACTTTTTCTTTGTTTTAGATGAATATTCAACTTTGTTTCAAAAGTCTTTATGAATGTTGTAAGTGGTCGTTACACACCCCCTTATTGAAGGACATACCAATCATTGATGTACACTGTCATTTGAACAGAGATGAGCACAGGACAGGACGGTCCTGCTGTCCTGGTGTCCTGTCCTGTCCTGTCCTGTAGGACAGGACACGATTTTGATTTTTGTCCTGTCCTGCCGCCCGCCAGGACAGAGATTGTCAACAGGACAAAACAGGACAGGACGTGGTTTTGATTTTTGTCCTGTCCTGCCGCCCGCCAGGACAAAGATAGCGATTAGAACAGGACGGAACAGGACAGAACAGAACAGAAAAATTTCTCGTGTGAACTTTCTCGTTCTATTGTTATTCATATTTTTTTCAATGACTGTCATTTTCGACGGGTCACTTTTTAACACTCGACGTATGTGGTGAGTGATAGATGTTGTTATGAAAATGAATCATAACACTAATTCAAATATTCGTTGAAAAAAGGCTACCAATTAGATGTGATCATTAATGATTCAGAAATTTTCAGTCACAATACAAAGAGAAAGCAACATGAAACAATAGTTCTTTGTTCTATTTGCCTTGAATGTGTTTTCTTTTATTTTGTATTTTATTTATTTCGATTTATTGACTCTCAAAATAAATATTTAGCATGAGCAATAGTAAAATTTCATCATCGTCGAACACATTAAATTCCTCAAAAACTGAACAATTACCAAAATATGAAACAATTAAATATGTTATAAAAAAGAATCCTCAACACCATTAATAGGTTTGCTGAAAGTCTTTCATCATACAGGAAAATTAGCTTAACATGGATATCTTAAGGAATGCCAGAATATATTAGTTGTTTCATTTATAATAGTGCATTTATTTATGAAAATTGTTGTTTTTGGTTTTAAAAGTCTACGCTGTTACTGTCATAGGCAGTATTTAGTATTAAACAAGATAATGATGTTACAATAAAATCATTCAAATTTTTTGTATCTTTTCTTATTATGAATGTGCCAGCAAGGTATAAAATTAAGATTTTAGTATATTTTGTTGTACTTATAAATTAATTGATGATCTAGAGTGTATTTCTGATATTTCAGGATAGTGAACAATAGATTAGGTATAACGTAAATAATAGTGATACTTGCTGTGATCAACAACAGAGATGTGCTCAAAGAAAAACAAAGTGAAGAGTCCTAGGTATGATCCCTGTACTTTCCCTCAGGACAAATTTCTTACATTGAGATTTTAAAACAACCGTTGTAGTACAGTTTTACTATAACAATATACTACTTTTCAAAGGAAGGAGAGTCTAGACCCCTATTCTTTGTCGACATATCCCTGATCAATGATAGTCAGATTAAGAACTCTCATGATCGACTCTATCGCTCGCAGAAATGGAATAAGCTAGCAAAACAAACTAGAACAAAGCTTTTATGTATTATTCTATCACCCGTAAAAACACAAAAAGTTAGCAGGACAAAGCAGGACAGGACAAAAACAGGACAGGACACGATTTTGATTTTTGTCCTGTCCTGCCGCCCGCCAGGACAGAGCTGGCTAACAGGACAGGGCAGGACAGGACAAAAAATCTTGTCCTGTGCTCATCTCTGCTTAAAATTCCATTTCTCTCTACTATTCATTTTTTAAAGAAAACTGCCAACTCATTTTTGTTTTCTAGTATTTTATCTTAGGCAATCCCCTCGATTTAGGGAATTTAAGATTCAATTCAAATTCAAAGCGTAATTAAGCCAAATCCTTCTACATATACAGAATTCCTAAGCTTTCGATTATCGCAACTATATGATCCTTTAACATCGAGTTAGGTGACTCTTGGACATAGTCTCTGTTTAGATGGTCATACTCATTAAGGAATTTGAGAACACGAGTCTATTAATGTAAAAACTATTCCAAAGAAGGCATCATTTCGACTCTCAGATATGAAAGAACTATGAAAAAAAATTAATGATCAGTTGTCTTACTTTCCTCAACATTATCACAGCAACGCTCAGGAACTGGTGACATTAACTTTACATTATAGACATATTCCTTCTTTTCGAAAAAAAAAATCTAACTATTTCATTTGAACTTTCAAATTATGGCCTCTTTGGTCGATGATAAAAGGTATAAATATAGAATAGAAACAAGCATCTAAACTAAATATCTTTCTTTTCATGGTGATTCTAGCGAAAGTTTTAAGTTTTCTAGGATCAAAACTTTACGACCGACTGATAAATTTTACATAAAATGCTCATTTTCTTTTGTTTTGTTCATATCTTTTTACAAGAAAAAAAAAACAAATTACAAGATGAATTTTCGATCATATTCAGCCATGACCATTATATTTGTAGCATAAGTAAGCATCGAACTTCTCAATATAATGATAACTTATCGTTTTTGATTCACCCTTTCAAAGCATATTAAGAAGTGGGAGTAAATAAATAGTGAAAGTTTCTTTACCGTTTGAGGGTGTGTGATCTTTTGATACAATTGACCAGGCTTACCGATCAGAGGGGGCTGGAGGAGTCTAGCCCCCCGCAAAAATTGAAAACATCCCCGACTTTCTGCGAAAATTTCTAATACTTTTTGCCAAATTTTTGAAAATCTCATAGTAAGTTCTGGCAGAAACGCAGTTTTAAGGTACTATTCGCCATTTTTCTGGCAGAAAGTCGAAGAAAAACACTTTCTCTCAACACAATCTCACAGAAAGTCGATGAATTTAGCATTCTTTGTTCCGTTTCTGCTGAAAAGTCAGATGAGGCACTTTCTGCCAAAATTTTCAGACTTTCTGCTAACTTTTTAGCCCCTCCCATGTTTTGAAACAATCGGGAACCATGCAATTGACCACCACACTCACACCTTAGTTTCTACCGATATTAGAAAGTCGTGTTTTTCAAAGTTTTTAACAAGACGAATCAATGGTTCGACGCTCGCAGCTTTCGTGTACCACGATGTTGTGAATCAAGTATTTGCAAAATTATATTTCAAGTAATTGATTATGCGTATCAGTGTTTGGGATACGTGTGGATAACAGGACTCCTTCTTTTACTCCCACACCTACAACCTTCAAAGGATACTATAGGTATTTCTTATAAATCAGATCAAGATGATCTTAGATATGTTTATTCATGAAAAATATGCTTTTATATTTAAATACAGTATGTCGATATAAACAACATTATCATAGGTATTTCTTTTACCGTAAAAAAACGAAAGACAAGGAGAAAAAAACTACGAAAATACACATGAGGATAATTACATCGTATAGAAAAAGATTACCTGATGAAAGTATCATAGTTCGTTGATTCAAATAAATAAATGTAAATGAGCAAAAAAATCAAGCAATTTTGATCATAATGAATATACGAAACAGAAGTTAAAAGCATACACACAAACGTCGATATTACTTCCTATGTAAGTATGTTTGTTTTTATTTCCAACATTAAAACAATGTTGAAGATAAATTGTGATTACTAATCATAATACATAACGGAGCATAGAAAAATGAAATATTTTTATTATGAGAAAATTTAAGTTGAGAATCCTTGGCTTAGGGAGTGGGTGTGGGTGTGCGCTTGGATCTTCTTTTTATTTGTATCCGAACCTCATCCACACCCACACCCATCCTGGTTCCTACACTGAAAAAAAAATCCGTAGAATAAAAAACGAAAAAAGGGTTTGTGAAAGTGCAACGTATAGCAAACCCTTTTAAGGGGTTTATTAAGGTGACATAAACCCTTTCATATACCCTCAGAAAAGGGATGAACATGGGGTTTATGAAGCGCACAAACTCACTCTAAAGGGTTTATGAAAGGGATGATAAAGTTCATAAACCTTTAAAGGGTTTGCTATACGTTGCACTTTCATAAACCCTGCGAAAGGGTTGATGATTATGATAAACTTTCTCGTAAAATCGTCAAAAACCCGTTCAAAAAGGATTGATGAAAGTACGATACCCAAAGTTCAAGCTCAGAAGATTTACTTGGAAACGTTTATGAAGATCATGAATGCTCGAAAAGGTTCATGAAACGGTATATGAATTGGCTGATGGATCTCTTCAACTGACCCAAGGGTTTATCAAAAGGTACATGAGGGGGTTGATGGATCTCTTCAACTGGCCCAAGGGTTTATGAAAAGGTATATGAGTGGGTTGATGGATCTCTTCAACTGACCTGAGGGTTTATCAAAAGGTACATGAATGGGTTGATGGATCTCTTCAACTCATCTAGGGTTTATCAAAAGGTATATGAGTGGGTTGATGGACCTCTTCAACTGACCCAAAGGTTTATGAAAAGGTATATGCGAAGGATGATTGACTTCAATTATAGCTATTGAGCTACGAGGTAATGTATATCGAGTAACTTAAGAGTATTATCAGTTGCTTTGAGACCTCGATGAATGACTGAATAGAGGGGATTCTTTTCGTCATTAATGACGGACACATGCGACCATGAATGAGAGAATGTCGGACTTGTCGAAGTTTGAAAGAAATGCTTGTTTGCTATTATTTATAAATTTGCAGTTTTCTTACTATTCGTGTGCTAATTTGCCAATCTGAGAAATCAGATCTAAACTCATTTAGAAAGAAGTGAAGCTAGAAAAGCGGGAGATGGCTCTATCGATATATCGAAATCTGGTCAATCAAAGAAAACTATAGAATGTACAGTTGATTTAACGAAATCTTCTGTTTGAATTATTTGGATTAGATACTTCAGACAGAGAATAGTGAAACCAAAAGGAAACTAAGTAACTTAGAAACTCACTAACAAGCCTTCTAGGATGTTATCAAGGTTTTATGAGAACTGATTGCACGATTCTCTATAGGAGCAAAAAATTTTCATGACGACGGAATGAGTCTAATGAAAAGTCACAAAACCCTCATAAAATGCTACAGTAAGATTATTGTATGATTTTTTCCGTAATGCTTTAATGCTCATCTAAACTTTTACGAGATCTTGAACTTTTAGTAGTATCAAAATAGCCCTCTTCACAGTCATAGATACTTGATGATCCTATTCCTGATCTATTTATCACTTTCGTCTACGAAGTTACGCAAGTGCTTCACTCACCGAAAGTAATACTCGTGGTTGACCCTGTTGTTGAGATCGGTTTAGAGAGAATGAGCAGATTCCATATAGAAGATCATTCATTTTCTTCGAAGACGTTGTTTACCCAAATCTAAACGAAAAATCAGTAATTAATTAACAGACTACTACTTTCTTACTGAAGACATTACTAATAATACCAATATAATACTTCCTTTTATATGGAAAAGTTATTATGAATTCAATCTATTGAAAGCACTGCTTGACACAAATCACTCTCAACATGAAAAAAAAACTAAAATAAAAAAATAAAGATCACACTCACTTATATGTGACAAAGCTTCATTTGATAATCATAGCCAGATTGATTCACACAAGAAGTTGGAAAGTCATATCTCAATAAAGAAAAGATTAGAATTAGTAAATATTAATCAATATAATATTCATAAAAGATTCTTCAACATCGTTCAAATCGAGCATCCTGTTTAAGTAAATACAGTGCAATAGATCTAACACATAGCTTCAACAACAATACCTAATATTAAACCCTAATCTTCTAAATACCAATTGATTTTTCAATCTCGAGACTTTCTGTGCATTGTAGACGATAACCAGCACCCAATTGAAAAGTAAGAAAAGATGGAAAACATCATGAACGCTCGTCTTCATGATGAACATAGGGTGTAAAAACCAGAGCAACTCAAAATCCACATTAGTATCTGTACAATTTGTTTAATGAGTTTTCTTAATGATATGGGCAAAACGTGTAATTTGGAATAATAGTAGCCTATTTCAATTGTTGATATTGCTATATGGATCAGAAATAATCTCTTAAGCAACAAAACTCTAATCCCAAATCTTGGTAAATCTTCTTCTGCATCTAGCTAGACAACAGATCCTTCTGAGAAAACATAAATATATCCATATGTGCACAAACCTATCTGACTTACGTCTTTCCCTGAAATAAATAAAATGAAATACAATTCACAATCATAGTCATGTTTTCGTGTGTTACACGCAAGAACATATGGGATAAAATCAAACTTATTGGGAAAAAACTTTCGAAACCTCAGTTCTCTTCTTTCTCGTTGTTGAACTGAACAAAAACAAGGAATCCATTGACAAAAGATAATAGTTTGATATATGAAACATTTTTTTGACACACTGTCACAAAGAAAAAAAGTCAGTTATAATGATAAACCAAACTTACCCCTCATGGTGTTGAACGGTACATGACGATCCTAAAAACAAATCCATTTATAACAGTACTCTTTGCGACACTATTGAAAAATAATCGTACTCATCTAAAAAAAAAAGATTAATCATCTGAAAAGAACAATGTATTGAGAATATGTGTCATTACTTTCCTCAGTGGAAACCACTTGCTGTAAAATTATTAATCATACATATCCAATCAGATTGTTGAGAAGCACAAGTTGAACAGAACCTGAAAAATAAAGAGAAATAACAGATGACTCTGATTGTGGCTGTCGTTGATCATCTAAACAGACAAAAAAAACGAATTATAAAAAAATTCATTGATATAAGAGAACCTTTTTAAAGAATTTTCCCCTGAATATAAAAGCATAAACCAAAACTACAACTTATACTTATATATCGTTTTGTTGCATATTCGAAGATGACCGGAAACTGAATTGATAAAAATAGCAACTCGACAATGGAGTTTCTGTGTAGTTGTTTTCGTCGATCTAAAAAAGAAAAGACTTTAAAAGCAAATTTTGCGATATATTACATAAAAAATTTTTCATAACTTTACCGATACAAAAGACGTTAAGTTGTTGAAAAGGTATATTGAAGCACAACTTGTTGAGAAGAAAAGTTCTCCATCGACATTTTAGCAGTTGTTCTCGCAGATCTAAACAAAGAGAAAAAGCTTACTAATGAAAAAAAAACGTCAATATATTGAAAGGAATTTTCATGACTTTTCTAACTACAAAAAGTAGCTAAAGTCGCCTGTTATACTTAACGATTCGTTTCTCAAAACACAGGAGAGATACATACATTGATTGACGGAGAGAAAGACACAATACAGAAGTTTTAGTAGTCGTTCTTGTTGATCTGAAAAATAAGAAAATGGTATTTAATAAAAAAAATAGATTCATATCTGAAGGATCTTTTTTGATGAATATTGCTTCAGTATCAGCAATATGAATTAAAATTAATAATGTGCTTATGAACTTTATTTCTGACATCAAACGATGAAGGAATCCCAATCAATAAAGAGAAAAAACCTTGTGATGAGCTTTTTCTCATTAGTGGTATTGATCTAAATAAGCAAGAAAACACAATTAATGAAACATTACATTGACATAAGAAGAATATTTTTTAAATATTTTTGAACATAACAAAGATGAAATGAAATTATAAATCGTACTTACCTATTGATATTTTCGGCATTTCAAGATGAGTGAAAAGTAAATCATTAAAGGATAAAACACGACACATAAGTTTTAGTAGTTGTTTTTGTTTACCTAAAAACAAAGAAATAGCTCTTTTTGAAAAAAGTAAAAGAATAAATTGATACGTGAAGAATTCTTTCGGTGAATTGTTCTTGAATACAAACGAGATGAATTGAAATTATTAATCATACTTATGCTTATTAAATTTTTGGCATCAAGTGATGAAAGAATATCCATCGGTCAACAGCAACACTTGATACCAAACTTTTGTTCGTTGGTCGTGTTAATCTAAATTAACAAGAAGACAGTAGTAATGAAAAATTGCATTTCTTTACGGTGAATCCTTTTTGAGCAATGCTTTCGAATATAAAAGAAATAGAGAAAAAAAATATATAATACTTACGTACTAATGTTCCGTATTTGAAGATCAGCAGAAGATAATTCATCGAGAGATAAAACATGACATAAAACCTTTAGTCATTGTGCTTGTTTATCTGAAAAAAAGAAACTATTTAAACAAAGAGAAGAGATAGGTACCTGACAAATCTTCTCCGTGAACTTTTCTTCAATCTAAATGACATGAATTGAAATCATTAACGATACTTATGTATTTGATGTTTGACATCAAATCATCAAAAGAATACTAAGCGATCAAGAGGAAGCCTTGATGACAAAATTTTATTCATTGATCGTGTTAATCTAAATAACTAAGAAACGCTATTAATGAAAAATCACATTCATGTATGAAGAATCTCTTTTAAACGAATATTTGCTAGTCGATAACAGATGAAGTAAAATTATTAATCAAGCTTACGTATTGGTATCTTTGGTATTTTGATGATGGATGGAAGGTAAATCGTCACGAGAAGAAGCACGGCACGAACGTTTTGGTAATTGTTCTTGTTGACCTAAAACAAAGAAAAGCGATTCTTAAAGAAAATTTAGCATTATACGGAAAGTTTTCCCACATTTTGCGTTATCTTAAGAAGAGAATATAAAATTAACGATAATACTTACTGTTGTCTTTGGTATTTCATAATGACCAGAAAGCTGATCGATCAAGAGAAAAACATGCAATCAAATTGAGGGTGGTTCTTCTTGTTGATCTAAAAAAAGAAAAGACTAATGATAAAGAAATACATGGATGCATTCCGAATAATTTTCATGTTATTTTTTTCTATCTGAAAGAGTGGAGCTGAAAGTACCAACAATACCCGTATATCCTCTTGATGAAGAGGAAAAGATAGTGTAGAGCGAATTGTTGAAGAAAAAAAGTCACCAAAAAAACGTTTTTGGTTGGTTTTGTTGGTCTAAACAAAGAGAAAACGATTAATGATGAAAACGTACATCGGTATAATAAAAATGTTTTTTTTTATGTTTTTTCTATCTATGAAAGAAGCGAACTCAAAGGACCATCAATAGCTATTTGTCAGTTTCTAGAAGACCAGAAGATGGACAGAAAGTAAGTGATTAAGAATTTTAAATGATTGTTCATGTTTATCGAAAATGTATACCGATACGTGAAGAATCTTTTCGATTAACTTCTTTTTGGATATAAAAGAACTTGAAATAAAATTGATGATGATACTTATTTATGTATTTGTGTTTAACATTGAAGAATGAATGGAAGCTAATAGTTCACGAGAAAAGGCTCGGCATCGAATATTTGGAAGTTTTTCTTATTTTTTTAAATAAAGAGAAGGATATAGATTTTAATAAAAAAAGATATAAATATATATGAAGAATCTTTCCCGTGCAATTTATTTTCAATAAGACTTACGTACCATCATCTTTGATATTTCTTGATAAATGGAAGTTAATTGATCAAGAGATAGCGCTATGCATCATAGCTTAAGGAGTTGTTCATGTTGATCTAAATAAAAAAAGAAGAAAAATAGTTATGAAAGAGTTCCATAATAAAAGTAACATTTTTACTAATTATCCCCATGGCGAGCAATTTTATCGAAATCAGATAGGATACTTAGGCAGACGCATGTTGGACAGTGAATAATTATTCAGAAGTGAATGGTATTGGAACGACACTCTGAACGTACGGTTTAGTAGTGGTCCCTATTCATTTAAACCAAGGAAAAGACTAAATGATAATATCTATGAGTATATATGGAGACATCGGGTTATGACGTTTCTCAGTGTAGAAGAAGTGAGCTAAAATGATTGACAATACTTATGGATGAGTTTGCAAAACACTCTAATATTTATTCATTTTCATCTGGGTTGGATGTGTAGAGATCTAATGCTTAGTTAATGGAAAGTCTGGGTTAAGTAAGTTTTTAGGGTATGACTTTTAAGTTCTTGTTCTTGTTGACGATAACACCAGATATATCATTCTTGGTTTTTTTTCCTTTCGAATACTAATTTTATAAGAACAACGAATGTTTTAGAAAAGTTCTTCTATTTAACAATTGATAGCAAATGAGCTCAATAGTCAGTAATCGAAAAAAGTGGGTTTTATTTATTTGTTAATATTAGTTTTGATCAGCTAAGACCTTTCGTAACATTTGATTCTACGACTGATCTGATCTATTGTTAGAAGAAAATAATACCTGAATATTATAACTACTAGCTGTTTCATCACGATCTACTAGTTTATGTTTTAAAAAATCAAGACCATCGTCTGGTGACGCTGTTGAAACAACTCATATAAAATCAACATAGACATGAATTTGGTCATTAACAAAAATCAAAATCAGATTATATGCTATTGACGGGTCCTGAGAAAAAATAATTCCAATAGATTCCTAAATTTCGGGAAAAGAGAAATAACATTAATTGTGGGTAGATATCATTTACGCATATTTAATGCCGATTGCTCAAGGCTTTCTGTGTGGCAGTAAATTTAGTTTCGAGTATGAGCTACATTCATAAGATATAAATCATTAACATGGAGAATGAGGGTGTGATACTGCATTAAAATGGCAAAAATTGGCGTGATTTGTTGAAATAATATCACTTAAAAAAGGCAAAGTTTTCTAAGACTTCATTAGCCGAAATTGAACTTGAAATTTCTTTACTATCTTTTATAATAGAGAAATTCTTCTCAAGTATTACTTTGACTTCATTCGACGTGGTAATGACCGACAAAGTTATGGACGAGGGAAAAATAAAAATAAAAGATTGTACTATTCGCTCCCTTGTTTTCAACGAATAAAAATTCGCCGTAGAGTATTCTGTTGAATTCAGTTGGAAAAAACAATTAATACTTACAGAGTTTTTACTTAGATCGTTGCAATTAAAAGTTGAAGGCAAAAGATTAGGAAAATATTTATTTTATTTTCAACGAGAAGGATATTACTAAGCAGCTTTAATTCAGAATCGCTTACGTACACATACACTATTCTATATTTATGAGACAGTTCAATAGATTTATTTGTTAAAATTTCGTGGAGTCGTCTTTAGTACCACTGAAAAATTTTTCTGTTGAAACTGAAACAATAAATAATAGAATCAGCAAGTATATGATGTATTGTTTCATCGACATGTTTATATAGAATTTTGATTAGTTGAATAGCAGTTGAATCTAAAATAAATCACGGTACTTTAGAATATATATGAATTCTTATAGTTACTCGTAACAAAAGCAGATACTTTAATAATTTTTTCAAGTAAAATCAGCATTTTTCATGTAAAAGTAGGACTTAAACAAGCATCCATTATTATTTGGATCTCTTCAAATACCTGTAATAAAAATTAACATTTCATTAGAATAAAATGATCTGAGAAAATTAAACTTACGAAGAGTTTATGTGAATAAGCTGGAAATTCTTTAAGAATATCTGATGTAGACTTTTCATGAAGATATTGACGACGAAAATATAAAATCTGCTGACATATATGAAGTTAAAAAGTACGTTAATATCACACACAGCATGTAATTTTGCAGCTTTTGTTTGAATACTTTGTAATGTAACATCGTCATAAGTTAATAAAATTCTCTGAAGAAAGACTAAAATAGAACCAAAATAATAATATGTAGTAAATAACTGTTTTTGTCTGCCTCTATGAGCAAACTCACCAATTTATTGTTTTTTTGACTGGATGACTGGAACCCATATGTGAATATTTCAATTGATAGTGCTGAACTTCCATATGATCTATAACATGTTATATATTTCTGTCAAATCATGAACAATAGATTCAATAAGATTTTGACGGTTGAAAAGATGTGGACCAAATTTATTTAAAGCTTCATGTTTTGTATCTTTCAGTAAAGCATTCGACGAAGGAGGAATTGCATAGCTATGTAAAAATAATACTTTATTTATTGAAGAATTAATGGTTGATGACATCCAGATGTAGCAGTATTTAAAAATTGTTTAGAAGCACGATCAGATATTGGTTTTGGAGAGGCGAGGACCATAGATTCAGATATCTTGAAGATACAGATAATGAAACAATTGGTTGGGTCAAGTTTTCATTGTTGTAAGCTCTAGAACTGAAAAATGTTCCACTAACAAAAACAGACAATCAAGTTTTGAACGTGACATAATGAATCCTTTACAACTAAAACTAGTATTATGTCTATGTATTTATAAACAGTAGATCTTTCTGGATCAAGTGTAGTAAGATGCACTTTATAATAGCATCTTCTATTATGTTCCTTTTCATGATTTATTACGTACAAATACTCCTTGGGTAGACGGTTCTACTGGTTGACGCTGAATAATATTCTCTCTAAGTCACACCCAGTTTCACTCTTTTCTAGGATTTTGAAGTAAAAATTCTGTTGTTAAGATTGTCGACTGAACTTCCCTGAAGGATGTACTCATAAACACTTTTAACAACAAGATAAAATACAGTACCCATGAATAATGATCACATAACTTTCTCGCTCTGATACACTACTGCAGCAATTAATCTTTTTGGCTGGTAAATCCTCTGACAACGTAGACAATTCATATAAATCTTTCAAAACGCAGTGGATTCTTCTCCAATAAATGGTTCCTCACTATACAATTGATTTCTATAGTGTATTTTAGACTGCTCATGATCGGAGAATTACATTTGCTATTGTTGATGTCGTACAATAATCTACCCAAGATGCATGATAATAAACCCTTTCCCTGAAAACGGAGTATGATCAACCCTTGTCCGTAGAATCATATACCCTTTTGAATAACATCGTATAATAGTCTACCCTCTACGGTATTACAATAAACCCTTTTTTGAAAGCGTAGTATAATCAATCCTAATTCGTAGATTAATATACCATTTTGGATGCTAGTGTATAGCAATCTACCATCAGCCGTATTATAATAAACTTTTTTTCTGAAACCATGCAACAGTCTACCTTTACCAGTATATTAATATACCCTTTTCGATGTCACCATATTATAATCTACCGTCTGTCGTATTATAATAAACCCTTTTCTGCAAGCGTAGTATAATCAATCCTGATTCGTAGACTAATATACCCATTGTGGTGACTTCGTATAGTAATCTACCTTCTACCGTACTATAATCAATGCTTCTTACGAAGCCATACAACAATCTACCCTTAGGCGTATATTAGTCTACCCTTTTGGATGACATCCAATAGTAATCTATCCTCAACCGCATTATAATAAATCCTTTTTGTGAAAGTGTAGTATGGTCAACCCTTATCCGTAGAATAATCTACCCTATTGTATGCCATCGTATAATAATATACCCTCTGCCGCATTATAATATATACTTCTTCCGAAAGGGTAGAATGATGTACCCTAGGTCGTCGGATAATATACCTTATAGCGATATCGTACAGTGATCAACCCTTTAACATATTATAATCAACACTTCTTCTGAAGCGTAGAATCATCTACCCTTAGCCGTATACTAAGAAACGGTTTCTTTGAACCGAATAATAATCTACCCTTCATTGCTGAATTAGAAACGTTTGTGAAAAATGCGTTTATTAATCTACCCATGGTCGTTTAATAATAAACCCCTCGACTTGAAATATGAAATAAAAAACCCTTAAAAGAGTTCCATATACCCTTTGTCTATTCGAATACCCTTCTGCTCAAACATCCTTCGGGCCATGTACCCTTCAAGGGTATATGCCGTCCTCATAAACCCTTCAAGAGTTTATGAAAGAGAAAATCAAGGGCAAGGATTGATTATTCTTCGCTTTTTTTTTCAGTGTACTTTCACAAAATCAATTTCCGTTTCAAAAGAGACTGTTGGGTAAATATTGTTCTCAATGATGATTATATGACATAAACATGAACTTATTGTTAAGAGATAGACTTCATAAGTCTATATTATGGTTATAGGGAAGGAGAAGAGGTATTCACTTACAACCATACTCCAAATCGTCAAGATGAAACTCACTATTAAGAAAAAAATCTTTATTTCAAAAGATAGCTGATGTGGTGTAGTTGACTTTTTCTTTATTCACATCCAGCAGAAAATGATTTATGCTCCAAAATACTACGAAATTCTACGGTCAAAGACACATGTGCTTCTGAATTAATTCTTTTGATTCGCTAAGAATGTTCAATATTATGATCATTGATTGAATAGTGCTTTTGATACATATAGAGATTACAAATATTGAGTACCGATTTGAGTTTTCAATAGTATATATTGCATGGTTGATTCAACATCTCGTCTACAGATATTAAATATAACATGTAGTATTCGCGAACGTGCAGCAAAAAAAGTTTGATTTTCTCTAATGAACATTTTTTTAATAGTCCCATTTGTGATATTATTTGTATTGGATGCTGATCGAAACATGTCATTTGTTTGGATTAACACGATATTCGATTCATTAGTTAATGCAGAGTTCAGTATCAACATATTGGATGTTAGAGATCATTCTTAGAGAATGTCTATTATAAGAAACTATCAATATTTTAGAAAGAACCTGCTTGTAAGAATTAGACAGCTTTCTTTCCAATTCATGAGTAGATCCTGAATAGCAATGAATAAAAATAAATGTAATAAACAACCAAAACATGAGTGTTGGCGCAATTAATGCGGAATCAAAATTCTTCACTATTAATAGTATGTGTCACGGAGAGGAGACGAATCTGAATTGTTCATCCCTATATTTCAAGAATTCTTTTGGATTGCGCTTCTCTGGCAAACGCTTTTGTTATTTAACTGAATTTATTTCAATGAGCATCAATACAAAGAAAACGAAGTTTAATGTCAATGGTATTTGAAAATCTAATAGTGTTCAAAGAAATATTCGAGAAAATAACTCATTGCTCATTTAGAGTAGTCTTTAATTATTTCAACACTATCAAAATCTCACAATAAGCCACATGAGAAAAGTGGAAAATATTCATAATAAGTATTTGGGATGTTTAGATCATTTTGACTCAGCCGCCTTCATGCTTTGCTGAATCTAAACAAAATAGTAAGTATCGCAATATTTTGAAAGTAGTCTTCGTTGTCGATATTAACATGATTCATGAATTTCGTATTGCTACGTTGATGGCGTGGACACATGATTAGCCGACTATTAAGACAATGAGTATTGTTTTCTTATTTAAATTGAATGTAATATAGATATTAAAGCACCAAGTACAGGAATTTTCCTTTACTGAATATGAATTTATTGAATAAAAAAAAATCATATGACTTCGAAAATTTTTAATGTAAAATTAATATTCAAAAAATCATTTCTGTTGGGATCACAACAGTGAACAAAATAGATTATTATTATTTTCCATAGGACCAATATGTTGATAGTCAAAGTCTCATATTAGTGACATAAAAGATAAAACTCATCGTTTCCATCGATCAGTATCTGTTGAAATATATAAATTTGAAATCGATTAGGTAAATTTTTAGTTATTAACTCGATTTTATCAAAAGTAATATTTCTCATATTGATTGCAACATGTGCTAAATTTTTGGAAGAACATGAAAGTATTACTAATTGATCTATACAAAACCTGTAAATTTTCAAGCATTATTTTGAACATTTTAATGAAATAGGCAGTGTTGCGAATCAAGTATTCGATCCGAAAAGCAATTATTTAGGGAGCAATCACCGTTGAATAGTCCAAAAAAAAAAACTTGAGTTTTTTATAAGAGATAATGCATCCAGGTGAAGAACATTTACATGAATATTTAATGCACGAATTAATCTTATTTTCTTTTATTTTAGAACACAAATTTGTAGATCTTTTTTCCAAATAGTAACTTTTATTTGACATCAACAATATACTATTGAACTTTTCTGTGATATTTCATCCCTTTTTAAGTCTATTCAAATCAACATTCCCACAGCTTAGTTGTAGTAGTTCAGCAAATTTAGAAGAACTCGAATTGAATCAAATGAACCTGAATCAACGAAACTCTATTCTATTCAGTATTTGTGTTACATATTAGTCTCGAAATACTTTCTGTCACGTGACTTTTATTAGTTCTAACAAAGATAATCATAAAGACAATACCAAAGTCTAAGCTAGGTTCAAAAGTTTTTCACAAAATATTTCCAGTATGCGATACTTTTAAATTGCAGTCTAGAGGTTGATGAAATTTTTAAAGTCACTATCGAAAGTATTTATTTCTGTCAACTGCCATTCATTAAAATTTAATTCAGTATTAATAATTTCTTCAGTTTTTTGTCTGTTGCTCACGAATAACCAACAGCGATTATTGAAATCAAATATTCTTATTTCCTCTATAAAACGTACACCTGCATTATTCGCTGGTTCTTCATTATTTCGATGCATATCAGTAACAAGATGAAATGTGTCTCTATTTTTAAGACTTTGTCCAAAAGGTAAGCGAGGAAATGATGGTGCATGATCAGTAGATGATTTTTGAATGAAATGTATGTTCTTCTTCGGATCTTTGGCTTCTGTACCGATCATATAAGTTTCAATAGTTCAATTATCTTTTAAGATTTCCTCATCAATCCATAATACACATGATCTTGATAAGCCTAGTTCGATTAGACGTATATAAATTCCATGTTGTTGGGCATGATGAGAAACATGGAATCAGGTAAAAATACAACTTCGTCTTCATCTTCATCTTCATAATTTTAAAATGTTTTAATGGAACGACCAGTTACCGAATAGATCTTGAAAAATGTGTTTCGATGAGGAAAATCAAAGCTAGTATGCCTTGTTGTGCCTTTATATGTATCACTAAATTGAGACCATATAATAACTGAACCTAGTCTATAAAATTCTAATTCATTGTCTGTCAGATAACAAGATCGCGAAGTATAACCTTGATAATACGGAATTCTTGAAAGTGCTTGTAGTAAATAATTACACGCCATAAAAGTTTCAATTAGTTGTTTTTCAATCTTTTTATCGACGATTGCTTTCTGACTACGATATTCAATATTTTTTTTATTTTCTTTATTTTTTTATCAGACTTACGTACTCCACTTTTCGTACCTGTTGCTTTAGCCTCATTTTTCTATAAATATTTATCTTTGAAATATGAAGTTGTTTTAGCAACACGTTAATTGTGTTCTGCTGTTGCCAGATCAACGTTGGTGCTTTTTTTATTACATAATTATGGCAAATTTTTTCCGATTTTTCATAGAATGCTTTGTCTTTCATAAGATCAAAGAAAGCTGAATTATAATAAATCTCATATGCTGTGTGTTTGTTTTGTTCATTACTATTTTCTTTGTTGAAACTACGATACAAAGTCATATGTTCCAATAGGTTATCATTCAAAAACCTTATCAATCATGAATTGAATATGAATACATAGAAATTATTTCAGGAATGTTACCTACCAAAGAAATCTGACATGGAGCATATGTAAAAGTATTTGTTAATAGATTAGTTCGGTATAACAGAGATGTAAAATCTGTCTCAGAGCCTCCCATGGATACGATACAAATCCAATCATACCTTCTCAGAAAATAGAACATCACTGACTTAAGACCTATGTCCACTCATGACGCATGTGAAAGATGTACTTCTGACAGAAGATGTCATATCATTGAGTGTCTCGCTCGATTGTCAATGAAAATGACAACATAGACAATACATGTCGTGAAGATAGATATTTGTAGATAGAGTATCTCTAAAACGATGCTCGGATGTTTTTATATATTGTTTCGATCACTTTGCCTCTTCAAAAATCTGATTATGTAAATTTCGAATACAGGGCCAACCATCGATGTGAATATTTCAAAATGAACATGGTCTTCCACTGAACTCAGTAATCTCATATAACAAGATGATTTTGAACTATTGTCTGATGATGCCGTTGTTGATGTACTTACTATTGAGTGAATCAGAAATAGTTTTTACTCTTTGTGACATTTATAATATTCTTGTTTGAAATATACTAGATTCTACCAAGCCGATAGTCGTTTAATTGTGTCTGTATGCATGTTTTTTGTCATATGACTTTTATACTAACCTCTTCACATTAATAAGAGATGTTTTACTTTTCTTTATTGATTGTCTTATCACGTACATAAAAATAAAAAAAAAGAATGAATTTTTTTCAAGCAGTAGGTTTCATATCTGTCAAGGTTATTTATGACACATTGAAGAATATGTTTTTATAAATGGTGGATGAAATGGAGAGAACTTTTTCTCTTTAATTCTTCATCTATTGCCAAATACGATGTTATTTCAGTGTTATTGCATTCAATCAGTGATACCACTCATGTCTTCTAGCCTATAGAGTGTAGATAAGATATCAATATTTCTTTTATTCTACGACGCTAATATGATGACATTCCGTTCTTTTCAGTTTATTACATTGAAGTAAACGTCATGCACAGAGTTCGAACTCAGAGAAAAAGATTGATCATTTACCAGTCTCGTTTTGTGAAAGTTAATAGTGTATTTAGTAAATATCTTAGAAAGATGATGACAAGTAGATATTTACCAGCTATGATTCGTCAATTGAATAAAACAAGTCGATCCAAGGGTGTGGGTGTTGATGTAGCACAATAGAAGAGAGACACCCACAGCCAAGCCATAAAAAAGGGGCCACTAATTAAGTTGGACGTTCGCACACAATCTCCGGCGAGATTTTAAGCTCGAGTGTTGTTACGAAAAGTGTTGTTAAAACGAAAACCAACTTACTGAATCACTGAAATATGAATAAGGCGTTGAAGTAATTGAAGGTTACGCTACATGTGCGTCTACTTAGTTACTTTCTCGAACACTAATATGAATGTTGCTCGTTTTCCTGATATCATTTGTATTGAACTTTATGTTTTATTTTTATTATTGTCTGCTTATGAAAATAGTATTCACTCAAAACAGAAAAATTTTGTAATATATTATTATGTAACAAAAAGAAAAGGAATGTGCACATTTGAACAAACAAGTTTTTTCTAGAAAATTGATTTTTTTCTTTTTTCCACAGGACGTCTAGAACAAAAGAGATAGTTGATGAAACTGGGTAAATGTGACTCTAATATAAAATGTGTATAGGCGGACACATTTGTGATGAGATGCCCTGCACTTAAATGCTGGCGTCATATACAGTATCGGCAAGTGGAGTTGGTGACTACTAGATTTCTCTTTCGTCACGTATGTGATTGTCATCTGGCGGTAAAAAAGCATAAACGATGTGGCGCTTTTGTGTATCAAACGAATGTGTGAATATTTACAATGTGAGTCACTAAATCAACATGGCCATGTTTGTAATCGATGATTCGATTCAATGTGACAGGTTCCTTGGTAATCATAATTGAAAATGTTTTTTCTCTATATGATGTTTCATTTTAACAAAATGATCAAGATAATAATTCATATTTTAATCATTGAATGTGTTCAACTTCGGAGTTCGAGGAAAAATGGAAAGCTTTGATGAATAAAAAAATAGATTTTAATAACTTCTTTTGATCCATCATTCTAACCAGGTTTGCATAATTAAGTTATTGCATTACTAATCTTTTTCTGACCTCACGAAGTTTTCGTCTTAAAAACTGTCGGTGGGTCAAATATCTATGGTGTTGTGGTGTGTTCACAGGAGTATTTCTCAAGTATTTTTCATATCGAGCCAATCGTCTCTTGAGCCTATGTAATGTTGTAATTAATTCACTCGTGTTAAGATCTGTTCGTTCTATGTTTTGTGTTTTCACTTGAGTGGGAAAATGACCATCATCTATTGGTTTTATTTGAGAATATTTTTTCAATACTCGTACTGCATTATGGACTTGTTTATTGTGTCGAGAATCGAGTAATTTTGCTTTACCGGTAGGCTGATGATTTGTTGTGTAGGCTTGATTGTCGTTCGAAAGATTAAGCATATTTAATTTTTGAGTTAAAGGCATTAAAGATCTATGTGGCGCCGTTTTATGCCGCGTTCGACATCCGAGACATTGTAGAATAGACATTCTAATCTGTAATACAACCTTAGATACTTTGAAAACTTACTATCATGCCTTCTATTCACACCTATTTATATAAACTTGTATGTAGGAAATTACCTCAACTCCTTGGAATTTTACACATTGTATAAAAAAACCCAATGAGTCACAGTTTCCACGTTGATTCAACTTTCGAAGTGTTGAAAGTAATGACATCATGAAACAAAATATGATGATTAACGTTTGATTGAGTGCACATATCAATGAGATTTTATTCTTTCTTTTCATGCTAGTGGTTGGCTCATTAAATTCATAAATACGATGTGCACACTTCTTTTTCTTTATTTCAAACAGAAGAAAGAATAAAAAAGGTCTTTGCTCATGAGAAAAAAATAAAGTTGATGATGCATCTGCGGATGACGGGATGAATAAGAGAGTGTGTAGTGTATATTAGGGTTCGGTATCGATCACAGAAATTTAGCTCTGATTAAATCATTTGCAGAATTCTTCACAGAAGTTTTTGGCTCTTGTGTAGTGACAGTTTTATTTTTTATATGTAATGTAATCAGCGAAAATACACCATATTATGAATTCCTAACTAGTTTTCGACACAAAAAACAAATTAGGGATATATTCTTACTACGGTATGAATGTAGGTATGTACTCTCTTACCATCTGCATCTACACACCCCACACATCCACACTCACACCCAATGAACGAAGAATCTTGGTGATCAAACTAAAAGAAATTTTGAATTTAGGTATATGAATAGTTTACTAGTGTAGGTATCGATCAGTTATTCAAAAGAAATGTTCAGATTCAATTCATTGGTGTTGATAATTTCATTTTCCAGCTCTTGATAATCTTTTTGTAGTCCTTGCAAATAATCATGTGCTTCAATGAGTTCTACTGGTTCATTTTGTGCTTTGTAAGATTCATTTGATTGACTCAAACTCATATTGCAAAGATATTTGGGGATGCATTTGTTTCGTTAGCTAATGCACATACTTGTTTATCAGCCCATACAAGATCGGATATATCTTGGAAAATATAAGGACGGCAATAATTTATTCTACATTTAAATCCAGTCGGTGATAAATCACAAAATCGCCACCATTGTTTCATATCAATAATTAATTTTTGTTCGATTTCTTTGGGAATAATATTTTCACCTCGAAAACATAATGCAGTAGCTAATAGCATCTTGTATGAAGTCGATTGATGTACAAAACAAGTATGAGCTTGATAGAATAATGGAACCCACATATCGTACACTGATGGTGACTTGAAGTCACTGTGTATACTGCTTGAAAATGGAATCAATGGTGAAATGAACAATGAGATTATTTTTAAGGTAGGAAAAGGAACTAGTGCTGTCAGAAATATGTTCAAATCTGTCAGCAAACATCCATCAATTCTCATGGAACATGTAATATGACTCCAACACAAGGGGGAACAAACTGATTTCAATAGCTGAAATCAAGTTGAAATCACGTGAAATCATTTGAAATCACGTGAAATCATCTGAAATCACGTGAAATCATCTGAAATCACGTGAAATCATCTGAAATCACGTGAAATCATCTGAAATCACGTGAAATCATCTGAAATCACGTGAAATCATCTGAAATCACTTGAAATCACGTGAAATCATCAGAAATCAAGTTGAAATCACGTGAAATCATTTGAAATCACGTGAAATCATTTGAAATCATTGAAATCACTTGAAATCACCTGAAATCATCTGAAATCACGTGAAATCACCTGAAATCATCCGAAATCATTTGAAATCACGTGAAATCATTTGAAATCACGTGAAATCATTTGAAATCACCTGAAACCACTTGAGATCAATGAAAATCATTACTCATGTATTCATGTCAATTTCTCAGAATTTTGGATATGCAATAAAAGAAAAACAAGAGTATCAGGTTCTAATATAGTTTCTGTTGATTTTATCACAAAATGAATAGTGAATTAACGATAAGTCCTGAGACCTTTATTCATGATAAGCCAATATTACGACTTTACATTGATATATATTATTATTATATCAAGTAATTGACGAAGCAGATGATGTAAATAGCACTATGCATGAGCAAGGGACAACAAACGAATTTCTTGATTTCTACAATTTCGAATGATTTTTCGGTTTGTGATGAGTTCTATCTAAGAATTCAACGGTAACGGTACCATCGGTCTAAATGTACTACGTTGGCGCACTAGAGATGCACTAGCTCCAATTTTGACCTAATTTTAGTTGGAATCCGTGAAAGGTGCGAAGTTATCGTAACATAAACAGCTCCTTTAGCTGCTACTCAGTGATGGAAAATTTTTTAATTTGATTCCTTCGTCAAGACAATTTAGTTATCGGAAAATGTCGATTTTTTTTGTAAAGGTTGACCAAAGGTATTCAGAGTAGAGAACATGACTATGGAGGAAAGTATAGAATTCCGAGAAGCTGATTAAAGAATCAGACTCTTTGATGCCGAATATCTTTGATCAAGGTTTATAAAAAGATCGTCATTTTCTCCAAAAACCTTTTCCTTTTTGGTGAAAGAACCCAGTACACAATTTGGAAAAAATGGTTACAAAGTCGGTTTCCTCAATCGCAGCTAATTTGGTCAAACTATAAAAAATCACTACTTCCATATTATAGTCTTACCAAAACAAAAGAATGAGAAGCAATAATTTTTTGTTACCCAGTAACTGTCAGCGGAAAGGTAACGTCCCGCCTCTATTCAATTCCGATTCGAACTAATTGAAATGGTGATCCGCTCAATTCCAATTTCAACTAATACTGACCGATTCCAAGTCAATAATCGAAGTTAGAGCTAGCGAATCCATGAAAGCTAAGGTCAATAGACGACTTTCTAAATTCGTATAATTGTTGGCTTGAAACAGTGATGGTGATGACTAAGGCAACAAGCTTGTACACAGTACAGCTAAGACCGGTCATTTCACACAGCTAGTATCTCATAATGCAAAGGTATTTGGGAATGCAAAATCTTGTTAGAAGTATGGAGGGATATAGTTTCAGGCGTCAGGGCTAAAATCGACGAAGCAGGTTAGCGCATCAGGGACCTAAGGGGATGATCAGCTTTCCCCATTATTGGCATGCCTTTCTGCTAATAGAAGCCAACTGTGCTAACACGTCGGCAATTAATGTAGGTTTTTCATGGTTTCACCGTCCCCATCGTTAGATGCACCCGAAAAGTATTTAATAAAAGCTCGCGACAAGAACGTTACTTTCACAATCCAGGTCACTCCTAACCGGAAAATTGACTTTGCAAGTTACCGTTAGCAATTAAGTGCTGTTTTAATAGGAATCTACTACAAATTGAGCAAGGGACTGGTGATACCAGTTCACTATACCACCAGGAGAACGAAGACTGGTGCGATCGGTACTACGGTGGACCACTGCACTCTAAAAAAAAATCGGTTTTTACCGAACCCCCAAAAAAGGTTACGGAGATGTCTAAAAGCGTCCAAAGATGTCCAAAGCCTCAAAAAAAGAATAAAAAACATCTACGAAACCTTTAAAGGTTCTTACGGTGTACCCAGGATAAGAACCTTTTCCTGCGAAACCTTTAGCGTTTCGTATTAAACTCTACGATATCATGAGGGTTTAGTACGAAACTATTAGGGTTTAATATGAAACTCTAAAGGTTTCGTATTTTCCTACGAAACCTTTTTCTGCTGTACGGAACTTAAAAAAAGGTTTCGCAGGAAAAGGTTCTTATCCTGGGCACACGGTAAGAACCTTTAAAGGTTTCGTAGATTTTTTTTATCGTTTTTTTGAGACTTTGGACATCTTTGGACGCTTTTAGACATCTCCGGAACCTTTTTTGGAGGTTCGGTAAAAAACCGATTTTTTTAGAGTGTGGACGGTTCACCGTTACCGTTGCATCCCTAATTCTATCACTTGAAATCATTTATCATCTATTCACCGCGAATCACCGAGAATGATCAAAATTACTTAGAAATAAAGGAAAATTATTCAAAATCATGAATAAAGAGGAATCACTAGAAGTATTGGCAATTACTGAAAGTAAAGAAAAACCACATACAATCAGTGAAAATCAAGGCTTTACTTTCAACTTTATTAATGAAGATTTTCTATGATTTAGAGTGATCTCCATTGGTTTCTGATAATTTTCCATAGTTTCTAATTGCTTCTGATATTTTCCGACACTGTAAGATCAGTTCCAGTCGTGATTCGTATAATTTTGGAATTAAAGTGATTTTTGTAAAATTGCAATGATGTCTAATGACTCCTGGCTTAGAATTCAGTTTGCTCCGCCTATATGCAGGACTGAAATGTGACTGGATGCTCCTCGGTCATCGCTTAACTTCGACATCTATGAATTTATTGTCTACTGTCTTTTAACAACAAATCTTATCGTTGTGTTCGACGACTTTATTTACATCTCCTTATTTTTTCTGCTCAGACCAAACATATACAACAGGAAATGGTTGGATATGATGAATTTTCCGTGAATTCCTGAAGCAGGATTCCTAAATCAGCTACGGCTTAGTTCCCAACAATATGGACATCTGGAAGAGACTCAGATACGAACACTCGTTTCCGTTGAGATAGCCGTCTAGGCCCCTATTTTTTAATCAAGATGACAAGGTAGGGTGTGGTTGTGAATGTCGAGTGTGAATAAAGAAAAGATCTGCGTCACGTGATCTATATGAGCGATCTTCGAAAAGACTTAATTTTTATTTATTCAAACGAAAAAGAGACAAAAAAATTACCGTGCCATTAAAAGTCGCAAACCTACTATTGATCTTCACAAAGCAGAATAGTCGAGCTGTTCTCTAACGAACGGCCATCGTGCTATGTGTATGATCGTACGACACAGTAAGTTTCATTCCAGTCGTAGGACACGTAGCAGTAACATGAGCATGAATTGAAAATAGATTAAATGGCATCGAATAGCACATCAAAGTAACATTTCTTCGCCCCTCGCCGCCCTCCGAAATTATCATGCATTAAATTAATGATGTGTATAGATGATGTGAGGATCTGGGTGGATGTGACTTTGAATTAAGACAATGCATTAATGCCAGCCTACAGGTACTGCACGATAGTCGCACCTAAACAACCACTTCCCGTGCCACACTCCGTACCTGCACATTCACACTCTCCACAGAAGATAATGCTTAACCAAAATATGTTTCTAAGTAGTGTCTCGATCTGTAACTACATATAAAACAATATCTGTCTATGAAAGCCTATGAAAATCCAAGAAAAGCAGCAAAATAAATCTTTTTTCGCGTATCTGATTTAGAGCCGGCTACCTATACTCCAATCATTACTTCTATAGGAAAAGCTCTTTAAAGATCATTCTCTATTCATACGGCTATGTGACTCTGAAAAACACCATGCAATTCAGATACTTCATTGAGAAACATCGCTACAGACCTTTTCAGTGATTGCCAAGGGGGAACAAACTGATTTCTGTGCCTAGAAATCACTGAAAATCACCGGAAATCACTTTAAAAGCTTAAGTATAGAAATACTGAGCAGAAGTGGTTAAAAAATGTTCCAAACCATCAAGAGATATTAGAAAACGTGAGAAATCACCAGAAATCAATTTTAATCTTAGAAACCTTCTACTAGTAAAGTTAAAAATAGAACCCTGATTTCTAGTGATTTCTGGTGATTTCTTTGATTTCTTTAATTCTAAGTGTTTATCAATATTTCATGTGGTGGTTGCTCTTGAATTTTGATGATTTCTACTGATTTTCCTTCATTTTTAAGCATTTTCTATAATTTCTATCGATTCACCATAAATATAGAAAAACTGATTTCTAGTCATAGAAATCACTGGAAATCATTAGAAATCACGGAAATCAAGAAATCAGTTTGTTCCCCCTTGGTGATTGCCTAATTTGCAAGGTATTTCTGAGACTAAAGTACATATTTCAATCGAAAAAGACCTTTAATGGCTTTCCCGGGCATGCCTTATTCCTGATATGTTTCTGTAGAAATAAGATCTGATTCCGATATGATTCCGCATGGATACAACTAAATGCTCACCAGTGTTCGTAGCAGAGTCCGGTATAGTTACACGATTTTTTCAATCATGAAAAGTGTTGGGAAGTGACCGGTTCTAGCACTCTTATTCTGCGATTAGAATACTGCTTCCATCTTCCGCAAATTTTTTTTTCGGCAGGAATTACACGGGTACCAGAAGGAATTGACAGGAAAAGGGCTCGTCTTCGACGAACACCTGCAGTATCTGGAAACTCTAGGTCGTCGACCTGCTTTGCTTTATCACGATTTTCTTCAGCAAAATTCGTATACTCTTATAATATTAGTCTAATTACATTAATATTGATAGATAAGCAATGTGTCTTTCAATGATATAACGAAAGATGACTGTTTTGGTTGCTACTAGAAATCATTAAAATCACTTGAAATCACTTGAAATCATCTGAAATCATGTGAAATCACCTGAAATCATCCGAAATCACTTGAAATCATTTGAAATCACCTGAAATCACTTGAACTCACCTGAAATCATCTGAAATCACCTGAAATCATCTGAAATCATTTGAAATCACTTGAAATCACTTGAAATCACGAAATCACGAAATCAGTTTGTTCCCCCTTGCTCCAACACGTAGCAATCAGTCTATTTGCATTTGCATATGTTGCAGTATAAATCTCAAGACGATGTTTGCATAGATCAAAAATAGCTTTATTTTCCATGGATATCACGACATGAGCAAATTTTAGTAGATTGTACATACTGATAACATCTATCGATGAACCAAATATAGAATTCATCACAATCGTTTTCGATGAATAATCGGAAATCAGTTTCTGTAGAAGTTCAGAAGTAAAACTAGAACATTGACCATATGTAGCATGAAATATAATAAAACCTTGGAAATTATCATAATCTTCGATTTGTTTTCGAATTCTGTCCAAAATCGGTTCCGAAAAATTTTCAAATACGTAAAACTGATCATGACTATATAGATTTCCGTATTTATTGGATTTGATCTCATCCATAGTAGAAAAGTGAGAATCAATGAATAGAGCTCGAGTACGATACTTTTTATGGTTATTATCATTCTTTTCTGAGAAAAAACAAGGTGGAGAAATACATTGTTTTGTTTCATTTATAATACTACCATCGCTAGCCAAACCGTGCTCCAAACAATATAATTCCCAACATTGATGACCGATTTCGACACCTGCTGATCCAATATGAAGTTAGAAAACTTCACGCTGATTCACGTCTATATCATTTGCCATAGTAGAAACCTACCAGAGATGGGACCGGTCCGGTTTTTTGACCGAACCGGATCGATCGACCGTAACCGAAGTCAGTCCGATTGGATGTTTTAAAAAACTCGGTCGGTTACGATCGGTCAACATGAAGAATTTTTCGGTTCAGATCGATTTAGTTGAAAAATATTAGACAAAATTTTTTTTCATTTTAACGCCTCGTTTGCTGAAACACAGAAATAGGAAAATAAGAATCCTCTATCCTTCTGGAAAAAGATGAATGTGTCGTATCCTCTTCTTTCAAAAATAGCTGCTTGTGTTTTTGCTGTACCAGCTTGAAGTGCTAGTGTTGAAAGAGAATTCAGTCTTGCCGGTAATATCATTACACAAAAACGCTCAAAATTATCTGCAAATATCGTCAACGATATGGTTTTTAATCGATCATCCAATTTATATAAAAAAAGTATTTGATCAAACTGATATATTAGAAAAAAATTGATGTAAATTTGTTTTTATGGTTTTTCAAAGATTTTGAAAATATTATTTTTGATTTAATGAAAACAGATAATGAAAATTATATATAAAATTATCTTTCTCTATGCAATCCGCAAACCGTAAGTGGGACTCTAATAACTTCTTTTGTTTTTCTGCATTATACTGGTTAAGAAACTTTTCTAAATTCGGTCGGTTACGATCGGTTGAAATAAAATTTTTGTCGGTTTGGTTCGATTTGGTTTGAAAAAACTATCAACCGATCCCATCTCTGTTGTTTACTTCATTTTCTTATAAAGAATTTTTATTCTCTCTTCTGTTATGATTTACACAAAAGATAATTGTAACGATAAATGAAAGGAAGAATGGTGATGTGACAGACTGGAGAAGTAGCTTACCGTCACCCTCGGTAATGATGTTTATTAGCTACTTTACATCTCCAGAATGTGTCTATTGCACATTCAATACAAGCTTATATATGATAGAGAAACAAAGAGAAAGAGAGAGATGACACAGAGAGAACAATACAGAGAGAAAGAGGAAAGAGGAAGAGCAGCGAGCCGTGACGTATATATCGGCACAATAATATGTAATTGCACAATCAATCTGAAATATCTTCATATACTTTACTATAAGATCCGGCCTTTTGAAAAGATTCTTTCAACAAATTCTTTGAGTTTTATAATATTAATTTCAATATGAGTAAACGAAAAAATAAACAGACTACTGTGATGGCTGACAGTGGCAAGAAAAAGTTCAAATACAAATCACATCAATTAATAAGAGCAATCAATATGGACAGGTTAGTACATTATTAATAGGTTTATTTTTCATCTTATTGCTCATTATTTATTAAGAAAACCAGAAACTCATTTCGAAGATCTTTCAACTGAACTTATTTATAAAATTCTTGAATATCTTGATGCTTATGATATTTATCAAAGTTTTTTTAATCTTAATATGCGTTTTCAAAATTATCTGATTGGTTCAACTTTTCTACTCAAAATCAATATTTCAACTTTATCTAAATCACAATTTCACGATTATTATAAACATTTTATAGCACCAAATAAACACAGAATTCGATTACTTAATTTATCAAATATATTCGTTATTGATTTCTTTGTCTTTGAAACAGAAGATATTTCAACATACTCTCAATTGCAAACATTGATTCTTCGTAACATTAAACCAAAATCTACACAACATCTTTTCACTCGTTTACTTTCTTTGCCAAATCTTTCTTCATTAACTATCCATTTTGATTATGATTTAGACGAAACAAATGTCTTTGATTTAATTTTTCAGTTACCAGTATTAAAATATTGCAAAATATCATTCTCTGAAAATGCTCGTTATTCAATAAAACCAATATCAACTAATACATCAAGTTCTATTGAACATCTCATCATTATTTGCAAAAATTTTCTTTTTGACCTATATGATATTCTATCATATGTTCCTCAACTTCGTCGCTTATCAATAGGCTGCATACATCTACCGCTTCCTAGAAGAATAACAGACTGCTCGTTTGCTTTAAATAATTTGACTTCTGTCTCTCTTACATTAGAGCAAGTAGAATTTGACGATCTCGAACAATTTATTCAAAGCTATTTTCGTAAAGTTCAAACATTGTGTATTTCAACAACAGAACTATCTCGTCTTTCAGACACGAAACGTTGGGAAAAGTTGTTTCTATTAGATATGGCATATTTACGAACATTTAAATTACAAATTTTCTGGTATCAGTATACTGCCCATATTGGTCCTGACGATGGTTTTATACTTGACGAACTAAATTCCTCATTTTGGTCTCAACAACAATGGTTCTTTACACAGGAATATGAATTCTCATTTTATAAGCGTTATTATGGAGTGGTCCATTCGACATTCACTGACAAATCAAGTTTAGATAAAGATGTAAATGACGAAAAAACAATTTTTGATTCAGTTTATCATGTTATTATCGAAGATGCAACAGCAACAACTGATGGTTCAAAATATTCTCCAAACGCTAACCAATTAACTCTCTCTAAGTACTGTTGTCCTCGTTCGAAATGTTTTGCGAGTGATAATCTTCAATATATTATTCCTTGGAAACAAATTACGAAACTAAATATTGACAGCAATTTTTTTGGTTTTGACGATTTAGTTAATATGTTACTTGTGATGCCTAATATTGATACATTAACCTATGGATCCTGGACACGATTGAGGGATGAGGGTGTGTCATTGGAACGAAGTGAACGTTTTCAATTGGTATCAAAACAAAATAAAATAAAAAGTGTTACTTTTGAATGTGGATATACATTGAAGACGATTAAAATGCTGATGAATCTGTGTCCGCAACTAGAATATCTTGCAATCGGTACATCTCGACAGTCTTTTGAACCAACAATTGCATTTCTAATATCGAAAATTAAGGAGTCAAATTGTCATTTATCTTCGTTATGTATCATTGGAATCAACAACATGTGGTTTGAAAAGTTAAAAGTTATGATTGATTCAGAAAAGAAAACCGATGAGTATTCGATAAAACTTGTTGATTCGAACTGTTATTTATGGCTGTAACATTGATTGTCAATAGTGTATTTTTTTTGTGCTATGTTGATTAATTCTAAATGCTAATAAACTATCGATTTAGTTATATTGTAGGGTGTGGGTGTGGGTGCGTAGGTGTTGCTGTGGACGTGAGTATGGAAGAGTTAAAGGTTCACACCCACACCCTTTGAAGTGAGAGTTTTTGCTGATCGTTTTGACCTTGTGTTTGTTGATTCACTGAAAAATAAAATCTTAGCCTTTGAATATTAAGTCATATTCAACAAACCTTTCAGTTGTTTTGCAACAACATGACACTCTATTTTCGTGAATGCATCATGGAGA
>CAJNSZ010001101.1:23687-35748 GCA_905329745.1 Rotaria sp. Silwood2 | reverse complement strand
ATTTTTGAGCGAAAAACAAAGTTCGTGAAAACACTTGAAGCACACATAAGTCGACTCAGTTTTCGATGCTGATTCCAAATATGTTGTCGGATTTTATTGGTTTGAACCAAAAGTAAACTTTTTTCGCTAAAATCTTCTAAATATTAGCAAAAAGGACACAAAAATTCGTGAGGTCCACACAGTCCTGGATGAAGTTCTCTTCAGCCCCTTCGATTTTCAATATAGTTTTTATGGCTATTGATAGAACATGAGTAAGCGCAGTTTCTGAGAAAAAATCACGTTGGTACCACTAGGTCTTGAAGGACAATGAAAGATCACAAAAATATCAATAAAATTGAAATTGTGGATTTTTGATTAAAAATTTTGACATTATCAATTAAAAAAAAATTTTTTTTTTAAACGAGAGAATGAAATTAATAAAATTGTAGAGCAAAAAGCACTCTACAAAACTAAGTAAGAGAATAATTGTTATCATATTCTGATAACAATCATTTCCATATGATAGTCCAATGCTTTGAATCTAAATATTTGATAATATCAACTTATATTCCATATAGGAAAAATTCTTGAAATTGAATAAGAACCAATCTGATTTATAAACCATTAGATGCAACTTTTCAAGCTCTACAAAACCCTGTATTTTGTTTTTCTAAGTGAATAAGTTGAGTTATCCGACGGGGTCCTTTCAGGGTCTGACACTACTGAGATTTTTCAAAAAATATGTTCTGCATATTTATTAGCGACGTGATAGAGTGCGAATTTACAAGCCAAAAAATGCTCTTATAACTAAATCAGAAGTTCAAAATCGACTTTTAAAGGCACAAATCCTTTCATTTTTGAGAATCTTCAGATGACAACAACAAAAAAATTAATTTTTCTTCGGACCATGATACAATCTTGAGCCAACTGCATTTAGAGAGAAAATTTTTTACAGTCCATTCTTGTCGAAAACTTTACTATAGTAGTAGTTTATACTGTCAAGCGCACCCGGAAGTTCTTCAATTTTTTTCTCAATCGGCTAGAGAGCTATTCATTAATTAATTTTTAAGTAATAAACTAATGAATTTGAACTAAGTGTTTGTTGCAAGAGCAGACATTTTCAGAAATATTCTTTTTTGAAAGAATCTACTTAAAGATACAGCGTTTGTCAAGCATCAAGATCAAATAAGACATTTCCCATATCCTCAAAATCGCGATAAAATCGACGATTTTATCGCGATTTAATCTCACGATTAATCAGGTTGGTAAATCGCGATAAAATCGCTGAAATTGGCGATTTTCTTGAGAATCGCGATTAATCGTTCAAAGTGGGGAGATTTTGAGGGCATGGGTAGTAGGTCACATTTTCCTTGAAGCTCCTTATATTATCTTTCATATTTTCTATTTTATCATATTATCTTTTTTTATCATATTGTTCGACAAGTTTAGTAAACGCATGCAAGAGTATTTTATCTCCGATTATCTTCTTACTTTAGTGAATGAAGTTCAATAGGCTTCCGAGATGTTTTATTCATCAATTATAACTCTATATACAGCATAATATTAAGTTGAATCAATAAATGTTTTCGAAAATAATTTGTACTTAAAACTTATCAGTCGTACATTAACAACCAGATACCCCAATTAGATTTTTATCTGTCTTTGTGGCATGCTGACAGCCAGCAATTTTCTCAGTCTTAATGATGGATATCTTTCAATTTTCGGTTTCCTTTGTTGATCATAATTAAAGATTAGCGAAGGATACGTAATTCATCATTATACTGCTATGCTTGTTCTCTGATGAACATTAACTATTTTTTCTCAAGACTTACTTCTATTTTCTTTTACCTGTCATGAAGAAAAAAAATGTTTCACTCTTGCATGATTAGTATTGTAGCTGGACGCCTACCCATTTTCTTTTTCTGTCTATTTCCTACGAACTTATGATAAATAAAATTCTTTTCCAAGTTTATTCATATTTTAGTTATGTCATTATCAGTCTCACCACTTGTCATTGCACAAAAATATCTTACGCGCTATGGAATGACAACATACGTTACACTTGGAAATATTGGATTAGTTTTTAATATGCTCATCTTTAGTCAACCGGCACATCGTCGTAATTCTTGTTCACTCTATATTTTGGGCATGTCATTCTGTAGTTGTATTGGTTTAAATAGTGCAATAATACCCATCATTTATGCACTAGATCATCCAAATCTACTTTCTTATTCTCTTATTTTTTGTAAATTACAATACTACGTTCGTCATGTATTCAGTCAATCGATGCGAACATTCTTGGTTCTTGCTTGTGCTGATCGTTATGCGACTTCTAGTAATCGAGTATGTATTCGTTCGTTCAGTCGATATCAAGTAGCGATTCGTATCATACCACTGGTGATACTTTTTTGGCTTTCATTAGGCATCTTTCCAGCAATGTTATATACAAATAACAATGGTGAATGTGACGCACAGAATGGTCTGTCTAATATTTTGTACTCTACTTATATCATGACGTTTCTTGGCATTTTTCCATTAGTGAGTTTGATTACTTTTGGAATATTAATAGTGTTGAACTTGAAAGAGGTACGTGCTCGTGCTCACTTTCTTAAGAACAGAAATGCTGTCACTATTCTTCGAAAACGGGATCGAAATATGATAAGAATGTTACTTATCGAATTGATTATCTACATTTGTACTACTATACCGACTACAGTTGTGCTAATATATAAAGCAGCGGTTCAAAATAAAGTGTACAGTGGTGAACGTCAAGATATTGAATCATTCATTTTTTTCGTTGGTCGTACATTCTTACTCTATTTTAACAATAGTCTTCCATTTTGGATTTATTTATCAGCATCACGATCATTTCGATTGGAATTAAAAAATCTATTTTTCAAATGGTTTACTTTTATTAAACAGCAAAACACATCACCGACTTTAACTCATTGAATCCTTCTAATAATATCTACGGTTGTTTATGCTTAATTTTGAATAGAAAACCGATGTACGCAAATGAAGCGTTAAAATTTAATTGACTCTAACAAGCTAACCGACTTGTCATAAATAAATTGCATATGTATAGTTGCTTAGATTATGAAGCATAGTGTTATTCTATGTGAAAAGTAATAAATGTAATGATCAATTGATTTCATCAAGTTTCAAAGACTATTGCATAAGGAACTAAAAATTCTTCAGACAATATATTGAAGAAAAATGATTATTTCAATCGACTTTTTATCATGTGTAAATTATGTGGACATTTGTCAAAGTACAAATGAAAGAAAAGAAAAAGATAAGCAGATTGGATATAGATGAGGAATGACAAATCTTCACTCCTTCCAGTACACTGTAAAAAAAAGGTATTTTATGAAATCAAAAAAGGATCTGATCGTGGGCACACCATCAGATCCTTTTTTGGTTTCGTATGAAACTTCTTCTTCGTGAATATGAAAAATGGTTTCATACACAAGGTTCAGTATGGAACCTTCACCGGGAAAAGTCTAAAAGGTTTCGTACAAAAGCTTCCAAGGTATATTCATCTGATGAGGTAGCCCTTGGAAATGATAAATCGCTTCCGAGTTGAGCCTCTGTGCATAAGGCCGTTGTCGGTGAGATAAGAAAATTCCTGAAGGATGCTTTTCATTAGCCCTTCCCTCGAAGATTATCCTTATGTTACTAGATTTTAGTTGGATGCTAACGAGGAATCCTGTGTAACTACCAATTTGATTTTGAGTTTGAACCATGCGTGTCAGATAGATCTAAGTATGAAAAACTTCAAATGAACGATGGCTCATAATTCTTTTTTCAAAAGTTGTAGCCATTTTCCTTGAATTTTAATCTATAGTGCTATAGATATCGGTAAGTTGAATAGGACTCTTTCTATTTAAGATTTTATGGACAGACCAGTCTATATTTGAGCAGAATGTCGGAAAAGTTTTACCTCAAAAGAATGCGTTTTTCTAGAGATACTCAAGACTAACAATACTACTCGTATTTCATGAAAGATGAAGAAATGTTGTATCTTCTGTGAACTTTAGTAACTCTGGAAAAACGCATTCTTTTGAGGTAAAACTTTTCCGACATTCTGCTCAAATATAGACTGGTCTGTCCATGAAATCTTAAATAGAAAGAGTCCTATTCAACTTACCGATATCTATAGCACTATAGGTTAAAATTCAAGGAAAATGGCTACAACTTTTGAAAAAAGAATTATGAGCCATCGTTCATTTGAAGTTTTTCATACTTAGATCTATCTGACACGCATGGTTCGAACTCAAAATCAAATTGGTAGTTACACAGGATTCCTCGTTAGCATCCAACTAAAATGTAGTAACATAAGGATAATCTTCGAGGGAAGGGCTAATGAAAAGCATCCTTCAGGAATTTTCTTATCTCACCGACAACGGCCTTATGCACAGAGGCTCNAAAAAATCCCTGTACCCCCCCCCTCAGGGATGGTCTGGTCAATAATGACAATTTTTCCGATAACTCAGCCATTTCTTGACGGATCCTTCTCATCTTCGAACTCGACCGAGACATTGATGAGACTAAACTGTGTAGAAAATTTCATCATGATCTGACTCTCCTTTCGAAAGTTATCGTTTATACGGCCGGACGGCCGGACATACTGATCGATTCTAGAGTGTACCCAATTTTTGAGTACACAAAAAGAAGATCAAAACATCCATTAGAAAGAATGACAGTGAATTCTATCCAACTATATCTATATGAGCTTCGAGCACTTAGAACATATCGATTAGTTATGTTTTTTAAGAAGTTTTCATGAACTATGAATTCATCATATGTAACGTAACACAATTATACAATGCGATATGTAGTATCTAAATCACTTCTGCGACAAATATTATGAGTAACTAATAATGCTAATCGATTTGAAGATTTTAATTATCACAGTTCTTTTGTTATTTGTCATAATATAATATACCATTTAAAATATCGTCTTATGTATTCGATACCCATATGAATATAGTTGAATAGAGATCACACGTTGTTTATACATAAACTAATTTTCGTTGAAGTCGAGAACTTATAAGGCATTCTTTGTTAAAAAAAACCTGAGTTTTATGAAAAAGCCCTCGATTTAAATCATTTTTATTAAATAATAAAAATTACGAAAGAATAGAAAAGAAATTAATAACTTATATATGCATAATAGGAATCTATTTCCTTCGAAAGAAAAAAAAACTATTTTCAACTAGAATGAAAATGAGATAAAAAGCTGTTAGCGCAATCTCTGTGGGATTAAAATGGGAAACACAATGTAGCTGCTCTTACTAATTACAGGGAAATTGTTTTATTCTATCTATTTTGGGACACATTTTTTTCACCCTCATTTTACTTAATCCCCCCAGACATGTAATAGGAAAAGTAGTTCATATATAAGAATAAGACGTTATTCATGCACAGTCTGGGATCTCATATCAACAACATCCATCATCGTTTTTTTGAAGAGAGAGTGAACGTGCAAATTTTTACTCTGTATACTTCAACACTCTTTTTAGATCGTGTTTCACATAAGAGAGAGAGAGAGAGAGAGCGATTAATATTAAACTTCATTCACGTCAACAGTAATATTCATTCCGTGAATATGTTAAAATATGAAGGAACACTATCTTGCATTTTTTGTGGTAATGATGAATCAAATTTTGATAATTGTGAGAGTTCCATTAATTGTCTAGAGGGTTTTATAAGATTAAAATCTCTCAAATACAATCAAAAGATAAATAAATCCTATAATATATTCTTACATGACAATTTGAAATAATCCAAACAATATCAGCTTGTTTTTCTTTATCTTCAAAAGGTATAATTGGTGGTGTAAGTAAATCAATTATATATGGATTCATATCAAAATAAGTTGCTGGTTCAGGATAACTATCATCAAGATTATATGTCATTTTAAAATTAAATCTTGCCCAACCATCACCTGTTCCTGAATGTACTTCACTTTCCATAATAAATGCCATTGTATATTGTTGTTTATCATTATTCAGCTGTAAACGATCAAATGGAATGGCTTCACTAGCACCATGTGAAATAATAAAATCAACTTCATCAATTCGATTTTGTTGACGTGTCCAAATAAATGTTGTATTTGATGAAGGACATCGTACATGTTCACCTTCACTAGCTGTTGAACCAAAAAATCCTGTCCAATCAAGAACTAAGAAATTTGTTTTCAATGAATGACCTTGTTCATCTATGGGCCATGTGCCTTTTCTAAAATAAATATTATTCTTTTTGACAGTTATTTGCATAAATTTGAATGACATGTCAGAAACATTCTATCGTTTACGGACATAAACTTGGCATGTTACTTTATAACATAATTATTCATACATAAATGAATATGAAGTCTAATTCTTACCTTTGAGGAGGAATTATTTTCTGAATTAATGTAATCATATTATTTGATAATTTGTGTTTGTTATCATATTTTTTAACAGGTTGATTTAGAAAATCTTTTGATTCTTGATTATGATTGATAATAAATAAAATAAATAGTATACTAAGAAGTATGCCAATAGTGAATAAAAACGAAATTCGTCGTCGCGAACGAATCAATGGCGATAGATGACGAATAACTAAACGCATCGCACATATCGATACAAAATTTATTTGAACATCAGAAAAATAACATATAAGGTTTCAATTAGGTTGAGATACAAGTCGAAAAGAAAATATCTAAAGAAACAAAGTGTATGTTTTTATAAGGTTTCAGTGGATACCTATGAGCGACTTGCACGTTTTTTTTTCCCATTATTCTCTTACCTAGCTCAGTAAAAAATTTAAATTATGGTTTTTTTTTTTTTTTCTTTCTCTCTTATTCTGCGTCATCGAACATATGAATAGTCGATACACTCAAATGTTCTGTTTTCTTTTCTTCTGTTGACATATTATATTTGATGTACTTTTATGAATAAATGAAACTACAAACCATGACTATTTTGTTTTGAACTAGACTAATCAAATATGTTTTGATAGAAATAGTAATTATTTCTATTATTGTAAAACCTACTCATGAGAATTTCAATTTAAATAATTGAAATATGAATAAAGCAAAATTTATAATCGAAGGCGCCATCTTTTGACATGTGTAATAAAAGAGGAAGTGTCATAACGTAATATTCCTTAATGGTTGAAAGAAAAGGATAAAAAAGTTGTTTTTCAAAATCTTTAAATTATCTTAAACATTCTATTGAAAAACTTTTCGTATGATTTTCATTCTTCTGAGTAGTGAAATGTTGTATCTATTAGGAAAAAAGTTTATTTGTTCAAGAAATTCTTGATCAAAAAGCTACTAAATTTATAATATTAAATAACTAATCGTATTTTTGGCGCGCTATTTAACAGAAAATTTATTGAAGTATTGTTCCGACTACAAGAACTTTATCTAGCAACAAAATCTTTGACATATTTCTTTTTTCATTGAAATATGATTTCATTTGACCACTATGCGTTTGAATGAAATCAAGCATTGATGAGATATACAAGGGTATCCCAGAAGTCACCTACCAAAAACAAACTTGCATATCTTCATTCTGTTTTGACTAAATGACCTCATTTTTTTTTTTCGTGATGATAAAGGAAGTTTACAAGTTTCTATTCATCAGCAAAAAGTTTAATAACCTCACTTAAAACTATTATTATTCGGATAAAAGAGAAAATTTCACACTTTTTATCAAAGATAAATAATAGATTTCTAGTTTCATTCATGTAACTCAAATTTCTTATGTTCTTAAATCATCTCAATTTTTTAAATAATTTATTTGTAATTTTCGAGTTTCTTCTAGCCTGTCTAACTTATTGAGGATTTTATAAGATCCTCCGAGGTGTTTTTATAAAGAAAATTGCCGAAAAATTCTGGCGACTACAGTTCAATATTGACAGGGTATTTTTCAAAGTAGTCAATGAAAAAAAACACAAAGGACTCCGAAAACTTGATGTCATAGCCTGCTTTTTTTTTTGCTGATTATTTTGGTAAAAAAAATTCTTTTCTTATCAACAAATGACGATTGTAGAGTCAAAATACTGGAAAACGTTGCATTATTTCGGAAATCCAGAGCTCCAGAGCAAAAAGTTTCATTCACAATCTAATGCCATATCCATGACTACATAGTAGTAGTCTATTATATGCCATATTGCTTTGAATTCGATCAATTAGCATCAAGGAATAAATTCAAAAAGTGTTGAATCTCTCCTATCTCATAATTATGAGACTCCCGCCTTCTAAATATAAAAATATTGAATTAATGCTAACTTTACTAACTCAAATGATTCTTTTAAGGATTCATTCAAAAAAGGAAACACTCAGCTATATGCTGCAAAAAATAGATTGGCAAAGATCAATTTAACTTTCCTTCCGTTTAAGAAATTAAATGTTAAAAAAGTTAAATCTCAAAATTATGACTATACAGTTCGAGAAGAATGAATTTTCACTGCTTTAATGTAACAAAATTAAATTTAAAGTATACTATTGAGTAGAGAATCAAAAGTTGCGTAGATTATCTCTTTCTCTCTAGAGATTATGTGGAAAATGTCTGTTTTCACATAGAGAAAGCATATAAGTTTTTTCCAAGAACATCCATAGAAAGAGCGTCAAATTCTGCACAAGATAGGCTATTTTTGCCTTGTTAGAAGTTAATTTAAAAAGGCTTGAAAAGATGTCTGGTTGAATGTCGTCAACATATATTATTTTCCCAACATAATGAGACATCGCTTTGTTTACTTTGTCAGACCATGTTTCGAAATTTTTTCGAACTAATTTACAAAAAGGCAAAAATAGTCTATCTTGTGCAGAATTTGACGCTCTTTCTATTGATGTTCTTGTAAAAAAATTATATGCTTTCTCTATATGAAAACAGACATTTTTCACATAATCTCTAGAGAGAAAGAGATAATCTACGCAACTTTTGATTCTCTACTCAATAGTATACTTTAAGTATAATTTTGTTATATTAAAGCAGTGAAAATTTATTCTTCTCGAACTATATAGTCATAATTTTCAGATTTAACTTTTTTAACATTTAAATTCTTAAACGGAAGGAAAGTTAAATTGATCTTTGCCAATCTATTTTTTGCAGCATATAGCTGAGTGTTTCCTTTTTCGAATGAATCCTTAAAAGAACCATTTGAGTTAGTAAAGTTAGCATTAATTCAATATTTTTATATTTAGAAGGCGGGGGGTCTCATAATTATGAGATACGAGAGACTCAAAACTTTTTGAATTTATTCTTTGATGCTAATTGATCGAATTCAAAGCAATATGGCATATAATAGACTACTACTATGTGCCTATGAATATGATATTAGATTGTGAATGAAACCTTCTTTAGTTAGTTGTAGAAATCTTTATTGTTCTCAAAACTCAAGCGGGGGGGGGGGGCGGGGAGAGTCTTATAATTTTGAGACCCCCTGTAATGTCCAACCGAAGTATCGACGCAGTTGTATTCTTTTACAAGCCTATAGTTGAATGATTAAGATTGTTTTAGATTGCTGGGAACTCCCAAAGTTGTGATTCACAATCACAACATTGCCATCGTCTTTATATTTTATATCAAAGGAAATATTCCTTAATAAATCAAATAAATAAATAAACTGAGCGATATAATTTAATTCAACAAAATATATCTAATTAATACAGTAAAATACAGAGTTTACCAACAAATGTATTTCTTCATTTATTCAAAATGAAGAAAAATATATCTATTATGGAAATTCATGAATTTTCGACTTTATTTCAAAAGTCATCATCAGATGAACCCACTAAATCAAATTACAAGACAAACAAAGGCCATTTTCGAATACTAGTCTAATACCACTTAGACATTAATAACATATCCAACTTGACCTGTTGTTTATTTTGAATAAATGAAAAGTACACTTGTTGGTACACTCTCTATTTTACTACATTAATAATATATATTTTGCTCAATAACGATATTACAATGGAAAAAAATGTTTGAACATATTTTTGAAACTAACCTTGAAATGATGCATTAACAAGTGAAGTTCTTGGTAATGCTAAATAAAATAGATATGAATAAAAAATTATTATTTTCTTTAATGTCTAATTCTAATTTATTTAAATTAGTATCAACTAAACTTATCGGATCTTTGCCACTTTTTAACAATCTCGATTCAAGTAGATTGTAAGTGTTAATGTGAAATTTATTGATAAAAGTAATTAAGATATTTCACATATATAATTATCAAGCAAACTATCTTATCCTTGTTGGTCAGCTAAAAATTGTTCTTGTTGACGTTGTTGTGTATTTGATTCACGATCTTGTTCTTGAGTTTTATTACCTATTAATAAATCTTGTTGACGTTGTTTCTGTGCTATATCCATATCATTAGTGTGATTAGCTTTATTAAGTTCATTTTGTTGAATAGTAATAACAATTGCTTCAAGAGCAATAAATAATCAAATAATTATAGCAGAAATAATGTGTAAAATAGTTTTACTTTTAACTCGAGTATGACAACTTCTTTCTGGTATTACTTTATCTTTTATAATAAAAATAATTGTCTGCTCAAACATGATTATCGAGATAAGTTAATATATACTTTTCAATTGGCATGTGTCACTAGAAATATGATATTACAATTACACCTCTCTATAGAAACGCATTTACAATAGTACTTGTCGAGTATGTGTTTTATTTAAATGTAATACATAATTCAATACTTTGCATCTTGTTTGTTTGATATTCGAAGGTATCATTTTAAGAGTTTCACTCATTTGACGTTTTGTATTACATTGAATAAAAATTTAAAAAAAAAACTGAACTTATATTGATGGGGTATTATTTTGTACAATCTGATGCATAGTCTCAACTATGTTTGAAGTCAACAAGATTTAGAAAAGATTAGCATGGTAATTACAAGCTTTTTTCTACATTGAAACTTAGTCCTAGAAAAATAAAAAGCTTTTTAATCTCTTGTACTCTTCGGATATTTTTGTTTTAAACAGAAAAAAAAGATTAAAATCGATTTGATAGACAATTTTTGGCTTAAAACATGAGCTTTTGATAAAATAAAATAAGCGAATTCATACAATGGCAATGATTAGCAGTCAAGTTAAATTTAAAACTTTTATCCTGTATTCACTCTGTTCATTAGATTTTCAATAAAATCTGTATATTTCTGAATAAATATCTTAGTCTGTCCAGAGTTGCAGCTACTATTGGTTGTCGAGAAGAAACCGGGCTAATAAATCTATCGCTAGGCAGCACTGTATATTGCAAGGCCGCTGAAAGGCAGAGGTATTCTTCTTTCTTCACTTTATTTGGTATTGATCAATCTCAGACATAATTATCTTATCAAGGTGGAATATCCGTCTACAATAATCAATCAGAAAGTTGAAGACAATATGATTTAGTCACTAACTATCGAATTCGATTCAGATTATTCAACGTCTTAATTTGGTTTACCTCGCAAAATATATCTCTTACAGAATTAATATGTATAAGAGATACAAGTGATGATATTCTATTATCACGATGATTTGCATCCTGTTAGATTGTTTTTGAATTGAGATGGAGACTCGTCTTGATCAAATGACCAACATAATCGAGCATCCTAGTGACAATCTCTAAGTTAACATTCAATAGAAGAAAAGAAAATAATGAGGTAAACCATTACAATACTCAAGATAACGAATCACGAAGTTCTCAAACTGCATTGGAAGAAAAATACAAGAGCGGCATTCGATGTCCCAACTTTCACTATGAAAACAGGGCGTGTATGCTATTGTAGATGAGCGTGTTGACTAAGAGAAGATCCACATGCATACCCCATATTTCTTTTCAGTTCCACCTTTCAATTCTGTCGGAATTACATTGACACACTTTTCCTTTATAAGAATTTTCATTCATTAAAAGAAACGACATGACGCCTAATGTGTGTACAGACAATACAACATTAAACAAGAATTCTTTTAAGAACAAGTTTTCTTTTTTTGATCAAAGACATTCAGATGAATATAGAATAATTATTAGAGACTGCGAACAAACATTAAAGTGGATGACATATGTACGTATCAATTAGCGATACT
>CAJNSZ010001101.1:0-19019 GCA_905329745.1 Rotaria sp. Silwood2 | reverse complement strand
CTACTCTTACCTTAAAAGAAACTGTAGAGAATCGGTAGATATTAGATAAGCAAAACTCAATTTGATAATATCACAATATTTCAAATCAATAAACTGATTTGAGTTCATCTAAAATTTGCGCAAATAATTCGAAAACCACTAAAGCTGAGCCTTAGAATTCAGAGTATTAATAATGGAAGCATAATTTACAAAGTTTCGTGGCTGTTTAAAAGGCACTTTTGATTATCATCAGCTATTTTTGATGTCGTTGAGCTGTCTTACATATTTCAAGATCATTTTTAATGAATTTGAATCAGCTGTTTACTCCTTGGTTATTTGTGGCTGAGACTATCATTGCATTTCAAAAATGTTTATGTTTTTGTTTCAAATAAGTTTTGTACGAGTGAAACCTTAAGCAAATAATTCTTATTTTTAAAAAGAATTGCTAATTTATTATCTTGCCATTATTTAAAAAGGATGATGGATGACAGTTAGATAAAAGATATTTTGTTTTATGATTGCAATTCAATAATCGAGAGATAAACAATAAAGCTCTAAAAAAATTCGATGTAATATCAGACCTGTATAAGTTTGATAGAAGCTGTGAAATCTAAAATGGTTCTTCTTACAGATAGATGATCAAAACCTTAGCTAGGATACCTATGTAAGATTCGTAGGAAGAACCAGTTTACATTTCGGAGTTCCTGATAAAATTAAAACAGTTCAGTACATATTAAAAGACTTTTTTATGGTACACAAGGCGCGATGGACGATGAACATACATATGTCAGATCGTCTACAAAAAAATGTTCCCACCGTATAACTACAGCAAATATGTGGAAACAACATGGATCGCGCATGCAACGAGGGTGTGGATGGAGGATTGCTAATTTGTTTTCCTGTATTAGCTCAAGACATCATCATCGAAAACAATCATGAACAATATACATACTAATCAAGCACACAAATTTTTTATATTATCGTAAATGGGAAAAATGAAAAACTATGTTGTATTCTTGTTTAAAAATAAAAACTATAGAAAAACACGAATCGAATCTAGTTATTGATTGATAGTTAGCCTAAAATGAGAACTTTTCTATATAAGCAAACAGATATTAGTAACTATTTATTTTTTCGTATATTCAATCTCTGTTGTTCAAGGCATGATAGGCTTGGGTAAGGCAAGACGAATAAGAAAAACAAGACTTCACATAACTATCTTCCAAGTGAAATACAATCGCCACAACCAGTTTCGACTCTAGTCAGAAGATTGAATGAGATGGATTGTGAGGGGTATACAAGGAACCAATGGAACTGAGAGAACTAGAAGAAATCTCTGAACGAATGTGACATATGATTCTGTATATGATCTTACGGGAAATTAGATGATGTGTGGTTATGTAAAGAAAAGAACAACATCCACACCCCACAAAATGGTCATACTCGGATAGATTTTTGTGTACTCAAAAAGTGAGTACACTCTAGAATCGGTCAGTGTGTCCGGCCGTCCGGCCGTTAACACGATAACTTTTGAAAGGAGAGTCCAATCGCGATGAAATTTTCTACACAGTTCAGTNGTTGTATATATTTAGGAGAAAAAAATTAAATTAGCCGCAGGTATAGGAATCAGTAGTAACTGAATATTTTTCAAAGTGTTTCGAATTCATGATAAATGATATTGAACTGTTGGTTCTTCTATTTTATCAATCGAGTAATAAATTAAAAAAGTGTCATATCAACGGTGGTCTTTTTGACTCCTAGAGTTATTATCAATTTAATTTTTACACAAGTAGTAGACGATGTTGGTAATCCTATAAAGAAATTCTATAGTGACACCGATTATTCCACGAAACAATATAATTACTTTCAATAATTTTTCTGTTTTTTTTACATTCTATTTTGTACATTTATCTCTTAAAAACATTTTACTATAACTCGAAACGAAAAATAAAAACAAATTTATAATATATGAGATGTATACTAGAATGTTGGTGTCTCACAAGACAAGATTGAATCACTTTTTAGTTCAACTATAATGTAAATGTAGAGGCACATGAATCCTTTTAAAAGAACAGGTAGGGTGGGTGTGGGTCAAGCAACGAACAACATCCACGCCCACACCCGCGCACTAGGAATCATATCGTAGCGAAGGGAAAGAGAGATAGAGTGTGGAAAACCGCGCAAAAATATTGATACCAGTCAGGGTGTCCTTGTTGGAGCTTACCTTACTGTGTAAAAATTTTTTATGCTTATAAAATAGGCCTTATTCTGTAGATGCCAGTAGAATCCCAGAATAAAGTCTAGTTTATAAGATTAAAAAGATTGTTTACAGTTCAGTGAACTCGCCGATCTCACTCTTGCTCAGGGTTTCCGATTGTTTTTGGGAGTGGGAGACGGCTGAAAATTTGGCAGAAAGTCGATGTTTTTCTAAAAGAAAAAGAAGTCTTCTTTCTACGAGAAATTTGGTAGAAAGTACCACTTTTAGTTTAATTTCATTCCAGCAAATGCAAAAGCTTTCTGCAGAACTGAACATAAAAATTGTCACAGAAAGTGTTATAAAAAACTGCGGCAGAAAGTTTGAAAGCTTTTCTTTTTTTGGGGGGCGGGGGGTGGGGTGCGCCTCTTCATGCCCCCTCCTTATCGGAAACTCTGCTCTTGCTGTCGCCATTTTAGGAAATGTGCAAAAACTAGACTGTATCTGTATGAAATTATTCAGATATTGATCATAATCAGTGAAGAGACCTTCGTAGATTTCATTTCTCGAGAGATCAATTTTTTTTTCGTAAAAAATCATCTATAATATAACTGTTGCACAGTGAACACGTTTTATGTTTATGTTTTCATATTACTAATAATAGTTTATTTCAAGACTGTGAATAGAAAGAGATCTAGAAAAAGGCTATTAATGACTTTTCCAGCAAGAGAATACCGTACATATTCAACGACTAGTATGGGAAACATCAACGAAAACTGCAACTTTTCTATCCACAGCACATGAAATATCATATTACTAGTTTTATGTCATAGACTAACTCCCATAATTTCATTCAAGGTCATTTTTGAAGTCGATCTAAAATCGATGCAGGGTTTCGCCTGACATAATACTTATCTTTATAAGGATGTCAACATGCATGTAGTTGATATTACGCAACTATCTAGTGGACATTCAGTATCTCTACTCTATGGGTTCACCTATCTAAGTTTCGTTTCGTCTGAGTCCATGGAGACTTTTATGGAATATTTATCTCAAAGTAGCCTCACTAGTCTTGTTACGAAAACGAACTGAACGATATGGTGATACACACATAAAGGTTGTAGGTCGTCTATACATGAGTAATGCGCGAATTCATGAATCGAATGAATTATAAAATAACTCAGATTTATATCAATTCTGAGTTGAAGATTCAACATGTTTCCTATTAACTTTATTCGTTACTGAATGTGTCGAAGTTCACAAGAACTGAACAAGAATTATTATAAACTACAAGGGATAGCAGACACTGTAGACAATGTTTTCATTCTTAATCAAGTGACGTGCACCTTTATATACTTTTGCTTTATTTTGTTTCACTGCTGATGCTGGACTATCATAGTTATAGTTCCAAGTAGTTTCTGATATTCTCAGGTTCTAGTAACATTCGGTGGTTTCTGATAGACTTTAATGCGTATTTTAATTTTTTTTTGTAATTCATAAGCGTCATCAAACGTAATAGGTTATTGTCTTGCGTTATGAAGGATATTTGGAGTCAGATCTTTGAAGGTACCCCACCTTCCAATGTGTACTGTTAGTTGGAAGTAAGAAAAGAACTTTCAATCATAGATGATCTACATCAATTGATGTTTATACTTAATAAGAAGAAACAGCTAATTTTGGTTTTGGTGAATTTTGCGATTTAAATGATTTTTCTTTATCTTCGATGATTTTTAGTTTAGATTTATTTTCGCGGTTTTTGATGAAATTTTTAATTCAAAAGATCTATTTTTGAAAGAAGCATTGAATTTTACTTGATTTACTCTTACCTTGAAAGACACTGTAGAGAATCGGTAGATATTAGATAAGCAAAACTCAATTTGATAATATCACAATATTTCAAATCAATAAACTGATTTGATTTCATCTAAAATTTGCGCAAATAATTCGAAAATCACTAAAACTGACCCTTAGAATTCAGAGTATTAATAATGGAAGCATCATTTACAAAGTTTCGTGGCTGTTTAAAAGGCACTTTTGATTGTCATCAGCTATTTTTGATGTTGTTGAGTTGTCTTACATATATCAAGATCACTTGAATGAATTTGAATCAGCTGTTCACTCCTTGGTTATTTGTGTCTGAGTCTATCATTGCATTTCAATAATTTTTATGTTTAGTTTTCAAATAAGTTTTGTACGAGAGAAACCCTAAGCAAATAATTCTTATTTTTAAAAAGAATGGCTAATTTATTACTTTGTTATTATTTAAAAAGGATGATGGATGACAGTTAGATAAAAGATATTTTGTTTAGGATTGCAATTCAATAATCAAGAGATAAACAATAAAGCTCTAAGAAAATTTGATTTAGTATCAGATTTGTATAAATTTGATAGAAGCTGTGAAATCTAAAATGGTTCTTCTTATGGATAGATGATCAAAACATTAGCTACGAAACTTATGTAAGATTCGTAGGAAGAACCATTCTACATTTCGGAGTTCCTGATAAAATTAAAATAGTTCAGTACATATTAAAAGTCTTTTTTATGGTACACAGGGCACGATGAATGGTGAACATAAATATGTCAGATTGTCTACAAAAAAAATGTTCCCACCGTACAACTACAGAAAATATGTGGAAACAACATGGATCGCGCATACAACGAGAACGTGGCTGGAGGATTGCTAATTTGTTTTTGTGTATTAGCTCTAGACATCATCATCGAAAACAATCATGAACAATATACATACTAATTAAGCACACAAATTTTTTGCATTATCGTAAATGGCAAAAATGAAAAACTATGTTGTATTCTTGTTTAAAAATAAAACCTATAGAAAAACAAGAATAGAATCTAGCTATTGATTGATAGTTAACCTAAAATGAGAGCTTTTCTACATAAGCGAACAGATATTGGTAATTAACTATTTATTTTTTCCTATATTCAATCTCTGTCGTTCAAGATATGATAGGCTTGGATAGGGCGAAACAAATAAGAAAAACAAGACCTCACATAGCTATCTTCCCAGTGAAATACAATCGCCACAACCGGTTTCGACTCTAGTCAGAAGATTGCATGAGATGGATTGTGAGAGGTATACAAGGAACCAATGGAACTGAGAGAACTAGAATAAACCTCTGAACGAATGTGACATATGATTCTGTATATGATCTTACGGGAAATTAGATGAGGTGTGGGTGTGTGAAGAAAAGAACAACATCCACACCCACACCCGGCATATTGCCCATACTAAGGCAGATTTTTTATTTGAATGATAATGAGGAAGACAAAAAAATTATTGATTAAGAAATTCAGCAATTCTATTCAACATGGGCGCAATACGTGGATATCCATCAGCTGATGCGCCCTCCAGTCGATTCATAACGTAAGCAAAGGAAAAATGTTTTGTTGGTGCACAAAAACCGATACTTCCACCAAAACCTATAATTAAATATGTTGAATATCAATGAAGTGTTCATATCTTTTGTTTCTCATTACCATCGTGACCAAAAATATCCGGTCCGAATTCTGGGAAAATATCATGGAATAATAAAAAGCCCATGCCAAAAGAAACTTTTAGTTGCATGACTAGATCAATTTCACCTCCAGGTGTATTCGATCAAGTAGCTAATTTGAGAATATCTTCGTTCAAGAGTCGTTTGTATTTTCCACCATCCAAATCAGTATTTAATGCTGAATACAATCTAGCAATAGACGAAGCAGTAGCAATCCAATTTGATGCCGGTATCTCTGCTCGATGTGTGCGAGGATCATTGAATAAAGCAACTAGTTCTATGTTAGATTCGTTGATATTTTGTTTTATATTTTCACTTAATTCGACTGGTGATACCCTATATTCCTGGTTCATTGGTAGACCAATGAAAAATTCGAAATTGATGGGATCCGACATCTCCTCTCGAATGAATTGACCCCAAGATCGTTTCTTCGGATCCACGCATCGAATGAGTTCTTCTGCAAGCCATCAATAGGTGTATGCATGATAACCATGTGCTGATCCAGTTGACCACAATGGTGTCATTTGTTCTAAGGTATGAATCATTGCTGTCCAATTCAAAAATTGTTCGAATGGTTTCGAAATATAGGGCAATCCGGCTCGGTGGGACATTATGTCGGCTACAGTGGTATTTTCTTTTCCATTTTGTCCATATTCAGGCCAGTAACGAGTTACTAAAGCTGAATAGTCGAGAAGACCACGTTAAACTGCAAGTGCAACAGCGGCAGCGGCAGCAACAAGACCTTTTGAAGTCGAGCAGACCAATTGCAAAGTTTCGACATCGTAAAGTTGTGTTCGCGATTGATCAAACCATCCACCTCCTAATTCAAACGCCAATGATCCTTGATAATAAGCCGCTACAGAAGCACCCAGATCTCGATCTTATACGAAATTTTCTCGAAATAAATTTCGAACAAATTCCCAACCAGGTTTGATAGTACCCCGAATATTATAATCGACTGACTCAGAATGAACCACTATTGAAAAGATAAAAAGACACCAAAAAGAAACAACCGAGTATCTCATTCGATTAAATTGAATGAATGAATGACATTCTCATGACGATGATAAAGATTAAGTCGAATAAATAGCGATAGTTGAGGATTATGAAAAAGACACAATAATGAATAAAAAAAGTATTTTGTAGATTTTGCTCCATTCTTTAATGACCCATAGATTAATTCATCGATCTTCAACGAGAAAAGCAGCAACTACTAGTAAATATCGTTTTTGAATACTACGGAAATTATTCATTCTGATGAAATTTTGGTGTTGAACAAACAAAATCGTCTATTCAATTGCACGAAAACTACGGATTTGTTTTAATTTTTAAGTATATTTTCTTACTTTTTGTTAAAAACGACTCATTTTAAAATGATTCTGTCTTATACAATATTGGAGATAAAGATGTTCCTCTCTCTCCTCTTTCGATTGGTGAAAACCGCGAGTCGTCAGCTATTTGCCTTCTTCAGTTATTCAAAAAGCAGTAGAGGGCATTATATTTTGAGACGGGTAGTAGTTCTGAAAACGTTGTTGTTCAGTTTGATACATTTGTACGAAAAAAAAACACACTAATGCTCTCTTTTGTCAATTGATTTCTCTTGTTTATTTTCGGTCATTACACGTCGAACTATTATCCATTTCAAAGAAGAATGGATACGGTTGCTTGTTGAATAGCTCGACAACACTGATAGTTATTGAGTTCCGATTTCTGCCGTCAGAAAAAGCATAGGTGGGAACACAAGTCTACTTGAGAATCAAAATGCTTGAAAAGTTTCCTAGGAAATTCCAGGAATTTTTTGAAAAATCTCTGTCTGATTCCTTTTGATTAGTTGTGTTTTCAATTTCAGTTTAGCCATATTGTAGCCCAATGTCTACTTTATAAACTCTGAAATTTTCAGGTATTTTTGACCCTTTCCTAGATATTTACCGGAAAATGAAATCACGGAGGGCGTGGGTGGATGTGGGGTGTCGGCTTGGGTATGGGTATGGATGGAAAGACGATTCGTATCCACATCCACGCTCACCCACACCCTTTAATTTCATAAATTAAATTTCTTTTTAGAAAATAGACCCAGTTAACTTAATTATTACTGCTGACCATTTAGTTTGACGTATTGGACAAGCCTTGATAACAAATATCGTGGATGGATATGAAAAATCAGATCCAATACCGTTATTAGGACTTCATAACATCAAGGAGAAATACGTAAGTGATGAGATGGACCCGCTCCCTTCCCGAAAAAATTATTATTATTGGACAAAACTGGTAGACAAGTTTTTCAAAATTAACTGCTTGTAGAATTACTCCTATTGCCCTTATTTATGTTGTAATTAGATCGTTTTATATACTCAATAACTCTTCTATTCATATCTTATCTAACTCTTGATGATAAACAAGTGTATCTAACTATCATGATTGTAACGACAATTTTATAGTCTTATCAATTGAATTTATGTCATTGTCTTCCATCCTTTTAGAGTCTCAGCCTTCCCTTCTTGAGCGAGTCAATCAACTGAAAAGAAACAGGAAGAGAGGGAGAGAGTAAGAGACAGGGAGGAAAGAAGCATACACATTAAGCAGGATGTATAAATTTGAATGCATAACAGATAACCCTACGTATTATACAGAAGGTGACCAAATCAGATTAGTGTACACCGGAGAGAAAAGCTATCGTACATAATATATACGATAATGATTCAAAAATGGTTAAAAATATCGGCACAATTATGTTAACCGATCAGGCGAGTTTTCATACATTCTGACAAAGATTTTTATGCCCTAAAAATGCTACGAAAACATCAAAGAAGAAACATTAACTATAGAGAATCTTTCGAAGAATATGCTTCCCAGGACATGACTTTGTATGTTCTTCATTTGTATTGAATGAACTTCGATGAGATAAAGTACGGTGTAGATAAAAACCAAAATAATCCTGCGCATCAGCATTTAACACCGGCTAGATTTATGAGAATTATAAACATTTTTGTCATGAAAACACGACTTATCTTTGGCAAAATCGTATTGCGATAGATTTTACACATGCTATTTTGTCTTCATATGCTATTGCGCAGTCTTAGAATTTTTGCTTACTAGTGAAAATAGCCTTAAATGTGTTCTGCTTGTTAACTTAGCCACGAGGGAGACTAGAGATAGCTTTTTCGACGAAAAGTTTTGAAATTCACATAAAGCTATTCAGTACTGATGACTGATTCGTAAAGTATTCGTTTTGCCAGAGAAGTACTTTCTCTGATCAAAATCTAAGAAACACCAATCAAAATACTTTAAATTGCCCTTCTGAGACAATTTTCAGACTTCATGAACTATTGACCTCTTCCTTTCCATGTTTGCCATTATTCACCCCGACTCACTTTTAAACACTACTTAATTCAACTGAAGCTGAACTACATTTTTCTACTGCAGTTTTCACAATTGTTTTCTCCGATTTTTCTTATGATTGTAATACTGTAAGTAATATTTTGTCTGGCATATTCTTTCGAAATGTTTTAGAGAATAAAATTGATGTGTTTTTCTGAATATTAATGTTTAACTATTTCATTTTTCTTTATATTGATACGTTTTCAATTTACATTAGACTCAGGATAGACACTTACACTGGCGGAGCTTTCGCAATGTGAACATCTCATTATAGAGACCAATCTAAGTTCACGTTGAGTCAGTTTTTTCTGAAATCAGTCACTTGCTACGGAAAATCGTCTTAATGAAGTATGAATCACTTTTCCCAAGTTCTTCAGGCTAGAATAAACTCCCAAAAGCTAACACTTTTCCAGCTTCTTTTTTGAGGAGCTATTGTGGACATGAAAGAAGAAAATTGCTCTACATGGCAAACACTTAAACATTCTGCTAGATGCTCATATTAGAGATCTTTAACTGGTTTCATCTTAACTGAATCCATAGACTTATTTGACTTTCAATAAAGCTTCATACTTCAGTGTATTTTATTACTATTATGATATTCCCGTAAAAAAACAATAGATCGGTTTTCACAGATAGGCCAGGCCCACAGAAAGACAGTCTCTTTGGACCTGTGACTTATAAACTGTTGAAGTCAGCAGTGTCACACATCTCGGAATCCTGAGATGCATCCACACTTACATCTTCCATAGAACATGTGTCATCTCTTGGAGAGGAGCGATGTGCATCTCTCAAGAAGATGATACATTCCCGATCTCTCACACCCCATCTCCAGGGGAAGATGTGGGCTCGTCTCTAAATTTCGGAATATGCGAAATAAGTTCAACACCAGTTCGGTATTTGGTATTGATGACTTCGGTAATGAGACTGGCTTATTCAAGAATATACAGACAGTTGACACAGTTTTTTTAAGTTGATTATGCATATTTTATTTTAATTTATTCACTAGTAAAAAACTTACTTTACTTATTTACTTTTTGAAAAAGTAAAGTAAATGTACCACCCCTATTGACGATACATGAACGCAGAAATTCTTGTGATTTGGACTAATAGACTTGGAGAGAGCTAAAACCATAGGTATATGAGAGTCTATAGTGTCTCACTGTCCAGATTTTGTTTTTTCTTTAGCTAAACAACAATCGCAGTTTGCACACCTTTAATCCTTTCCGACTATTTTCGAACTCAAGATGGTCACTTTATCGTAAATGATGATATTCAGAAATGAGTTTTTGTACATATGATTTGATTTAGATAGTAAATGTGTTCTTTCTACAGCGCTTAAATCGATATCAAAGTGAGAAACTACAAGATTTGATACATCTTTTCTTTTAGCTTACTCCAAATCTATTAGCACAAGCGAAGAGGATCTTTTATTTTGACTATCGTACAGAATATCAGGACGCATATTTTGAAAAAAATTTAAGATTTTATTATTTACGTTTGTGAAGATACATGGAGAATAAATTATGTTGCGAACGTTCCGAAACATCCGTCATTTGTTTTACATTCTCTTGCAAATGAAGATTTCTTCATGTTTTGCATCGTTCCTTTCCTATCAATCTTCTGTATAGATGGGTTGAGAAGATTCTCAAACCGCTGAAACTTGCACTATATTCCGTTGCAATCTGTTGGCAAGAATGATAATGTTTGTACTTGGATGTAACATAAGTGAATGAAGAAGGAGAAAAAAGGCATTCTTTGAATGACCTGGCGATTTAATGCAGCTCTGCGATCCTCACAGTAAAACTTATCATAATCCATTCAAGTTTTTAGGTACTGAAAGATGTAAAAACGAGTCGAAATTCTCTCTGGAACAATGTATTTTTTTTGAATTCTCAGAGTTCTAATGGTTTTACACAACCACTCCATATAAATTGAATAAGGTTTATATCATGCATACAGAGGCGGCGGAACGATTTTAATTTATGGGAGGCTCAACAATTTTTTTTGAACAAAAACGTAAGAACAATATTGAAGGAGGTAGAGAGATTTTCAATTGCTCCATCACAGTGGTGTATCCAGGGTTGGGCAATTGTTCAATGCTCTAAAAATTATTGCTCAATGATTTTTGAGAATGATGACAATTGCCCAATACTTTTTTAGAATGATAGCAATTGTCTGTTACTCACAAATATGGATATTTGTGCATTCTCTACAAACCTCTTCATATTTAGTAAAAGTACCCCGCCGGATAAGATCGCAAATCTGCCCCCCCCTATGCCTCACTTTCAATAGGCTAGAAAGATAGAGCATGCAATTCTGAATATTTCTGTGTATTTATTTTGCTTTTTGCAGAATCCAAAAAAAATTTTTCAAGGACAAAAATGGGTGTGGGTGTGGGTATGGGTGCTGATGTGGGTGTGTGGGTGTGGGTATTGATAGCAGAAAAGACACCCACATCCACCCACATCCACATCCACATTCACACCCACATCCACACCAACACCCACATCCACACATCCACACATCCACACATCAAAACGCACACTCACACCCACACACCCACACCTACACCCACACATCCACACCCACATCCACATCCTCAAAGTTTCAGCCCCGAATTTTCAATTATTTCCCAAAAACTTGCCGCCTTCGGCAGTGAAGTACAAAATGAAGAATGGCTTTTTTCAGCTGCTACTATAAAAATCAATCTGTTCTCGTTTTTCATACTGAATTCTAAATTTTATCAGTCAAACTTTTTACGACTGTTCCGAAAATTGGTCGCCTTCAGTAGCATTATCTGTACATTTTTCTATGTGTAACAAAAGTTGAATTCTAATACTGACATTCTCTTTTTTATGCAGATGTGAATCTTTGCAAATGCAGAAGAAAATTTCGCTGCGCTGTAGCTTGAAAATAAATAATAGATTCGAGGTTTTTACACCAGTGAGTGAAAAATATTTTACCCAACCGGAGTCTGGAGTTCAGGTATGATCTTGCATCTAAAAAGTATAACGGACCAGCAAAGAAAATATAGACCAATGAAACTTTGAATTGTTCATGGCTGCCCACTCCTCAACAGGGCTCCGCAGGGAAATGGCTCAATGCTAAAAGAATGCTGGCTGCGCCACTGTGTAGGTGAACGAGCGCCACTGCGTAGGTGAACGAAATTGTTCTAAATATATATATATGTTTAATAGTAACAATAAGAAGAAGAAGGAGAATATTCAAATTATTGTGGAAAAGCAACAGAAAACTGAACTAGTGCAATGTCCTTCCCATAAAAAACAAAGCAAAGATTATTGTTTATTAGTTCAAAGTCTTAAAACAATGAAGTGAGGATGATGATAAGTCTTAGTAGTAGATAAAAATACGTCGAGTACGAGCGATGTGTTCAATGCGTTGACTATTCCTCTTCATCAAAAAATGGCTAATAGTAATATGTGACGATGCGTCGAAAATAGTACAGTTACAAATGTCTGTCGTCTGACATCAGGCTGAATATAATCTTTTCCTAAAAAACAAGTAATACTTGCTCAAATGGTTAGCAATTCCAAAAAATAAAACCAGAATGAGATCTGTAAAATTTTTTTCAAAAATTTGAGCCTCTCCAAGCCTACCCAATTCGTTTTTAGGGGCGGCTTGAGCCTCCCCAAGCCTAAGGGCTCCGCCGCCACTGCATGCATGTTGAGAAATTCCTAAACCTCTAAAATAACGACGGGAACATGAGAATGAAAAAGAAGATGACCCAATGCTATTTCCGTGTTTAAGAATACTGGATGAGGTTCGAGAGCTTTTTCATGGAAACGCAAGGGTTTTCTGAAGATTCGGAAACCCTACAGGATTTCCAATAGATGTTCGAAAACCATTCTCGATTGCTCGGAAACGCTTCAACTATTTCCGGTCCTGGGAAACCCAAAAAGGTTTTCGATAAAAAAATATCGGAAAGGCAAAGGTTTTCGAGAAAGTTTTTAAACCAAAAGCAGTTTCCGCGGAAACCTGTCGGTTTTCGAAAATAGCACCAGGTTTTCTGCGACTATGGTTGAGGGTTTCCGGACCTATCTTCCGAAAACCCATAAGTTTCCGAATGTTCGGAAACCTTGAACGTATTTTCAGAAACTTAATATGAGTTCGGAAACCTTTCCGGATACATTCATGGGTTTCCGAAAGGGTTTCTGAAGGGGTGTCGGTTTCTGAGAAAACGTTTTTTTCTAGAGTGCAGGCTACCACTCATGACTAATCGTCCTGTGCTTAAGTCTGTTTTCGGGAAAGATTATTCTATTTTAGTTACATTCTACCCAAATAACATTCTGCTCCCTTCCAGACAATTATGGGATTATCAGTGACAGAATTCTCGATTGAAAATTGAAAATACTACAGCTATTCTGAAACAATCTATAGAGGTAATACTCTGCATCGACGTTAATGAAATATCAGTGTGGACAAGCGAATGATTGCTCAAACCCAAATAGATAAAACGAAGGCCAACGAGAAATGTAAAGCGACTTTAGTTCTCTGGCTTACTGAAAAAACGTGAAAACTCTTATTAGATTAATGTTATACTTAAAAGAACTGGTGTTCGGCTGAAAATCTTGTCTTAATCAAACTGATAGGACGAATCTTACATAGGCAAGGTAGCGTATAGACTAAAGTTTGGGTTACACAATAAAGATTGGTTGACAGCTCGATATTTCCAATATTCCATGAACAGAGAACTTACGGATTGAAAGCCTAACTGCACGACAACCTGATGGCGAAAATACAAATTTATTAATTTTTTTCGGTATGACCCTCCTTTCAGTCAACGAAGAATCACTATTTTTCGTAAAATAACCTTTCATTCTTGAAAAAAATCACACTTAAAATTTTGAAAAACTGATTACAGATTCGAATTCTTTGATTACGATTACATTTATTCAAACTTTATAGAAAATCTATATATATACATCGACACGTGATCATACACGTGACTGCAAGCAACCAACCAAACTCATTTTATTTCCTATGACCCTTCCTTTGGTCGAGGAAATAAATGAATAATTTATTAAGTTTATTAAAATATGTTTTCCACCATTTAGAATCTATGATTTAACATCTCTTGCTATAAATAATATTTGCAAAATCCTGTATTACTGAGATGCATCTGGACGCCTCTAAAAAAAGAAGCAGTGAGAAAAAAACTTCAGAGGTTGACCTACTTTTGATAAATGCAAATAAACTTAGTGACTTTTGTCTGGAATTATTCCTGTTCGACTGTAAGTCTTACTTAAGTTGCTTAGAAGAAATGCATGAGACGACACCTGTTATTATTTTCCGTCGAAAAACTATAGTCATATTGTGTTCGATATTTATTTAGCGCGAATCGAAACATTAACCTTTTATTCTTTTCTGAATGAAATACATTCCATTCACGTGCATTTTCTATTCAACTACAATAATCTGCAATGCAAAGAGAAAAATGAGATAATGTATTGTTTCTATTTTTTATTATACGCAAACGACAACTAAATAATAGTAAAAAACAACAAAAAAGTTTTACAACAACAAGATGCAATCGCATATTTTTATTCATGAATTAAATATTATTTACAGTCACAAAATGTGGTAGAAGTAACTGGCAGAAAATGGTTTACAATTAATCGAGATATGATAGAAGACATTTGTCTTGATAGTCACTGAATCAAGATGTTCTCGTTATTTCAGATTGCTCTAGTTGAAGCATTGGCATCTATGATTGGTAATAGTGCAATAGGTCGTAATGAATTTCCAACTCTTGTTAATGGAACAATCCTTGGATCGTGTCGAGGCCATAGTTCAGGTAAACTAATTAATGAAACAAAAAGACATAGCAAAATCAAAATGTAAATACCATATGGTAAAATATTGATGCTCAATTCGACCAAGAAAGGTTGTGGAACTGGAGACAAAATAATAACTAACCAACAAATTATCATAGGCAGCCAGACAAGATTGTACAATATTACAATATATAATAATTGTATGAGAAGGCGTCGATTTTTTTTCCACATTTGACGCTGTTGCATGCGACGTTTTTGCCATACAATACGACTCAATAATACAAGACTAGCAAGACTACTAACTACAACAGGAAAAATAAGATCAATAAATTGATCGAAAGTGCTAATTGTGGTTTCATAGAAATAGCAAGGCGCATTACATGTAATCATAGTATAAGTGAATTGATTAATACAAGGATAGAAAAATATTAAATAAGTATAGAGTCCTATTGGATAGATAATGCAAAGAATCATTGGTATATAGTGAAGAACAACTAAATGTTGCTGAAGAAATTGGCGATGAAAAACGAGTAAATAACGTTCGATTGCAGTGAAACCCATTAGCATTAAAATCATCACATTAAATGAATAATCTTGACATATCCAAAACTTGCAAAAAATATCCGATTGTATAGGAACAAGATTATTTCGCAAATATGAAAGCATAATTGGTAACTCCGATGTCACCTTAATAGATTCAATGAAGAAAAGAAAAATCGAAAAGTCAAATCTACCTGTAGAAAACTGCAAACTAATACACAGAAAACAGTATGAATTCGAATATGTTTGCGCAACATATCTTTATGAATACATTGGAAAAACATATATAAATAGCAGGGAATAGATGGAATTATAAGAATAATAAAAATCCAAAACAGAATTGTACGTGATACGGACACTGACATATTTACAGATGCATCATTAGATGTGCTGTTATTATAAACGGTCGACATGCTTGGAGGAAAAGTTTGTTCTCCAGAATGTATTGAGATTATTACGTTATTTATATACTGACATATTGATGTTATTAAGTGTAGAATTGAGCCTCACCAGCATGGTTGCTTGTATGGCATAATTGGATCTATTGTATCATCATGAGCTCTTGTCATGTATCTTTAATGAGGAAACCCATCCAACTGATAATTTCCGCTTAAGCTTATATTTAGCTCATAGATATAGTTTCTATTGTAAATGACAACCTTGTTAGAGTTCACGCCATTATCTCTGTATGTCAGAGAAGTCAGATAACAAGTTTCTATTAAAATGACATGATTATTGAATGTGGAAAAATGATTGCAACGCTTTCTTATTTAACGCATATCTCAGCTTGGAAACATGATAAAATCTTTATTATTTTTTTAAATGCACCACAAAGCGTTCTACAAAATTTTATCAAAGAAATATCTATTGATTTGATCTAATGATTTCTCCATGACCAAAATAGATAACCTCTATGATTACACTATTTCCTGTCATATTGAATGTACTGTCCTGGACATCATTTATCAGATGACTTTGTTTTTCGGATAACTATTTTCCAAATGTGTTGTTCGAAAGAGCGTCAAACGCTGCATCAGATATCAGATTGTTTAAAATTTCACGAAAAATGTTTTTCGGTTTTTGAGGGGTAATTTTCTGAAGAAATAAGAACAGTATGTCAAATTTTCCACAAAGTAACGATGATTTTTTCATATAAAAGTTTACTTTAAAAGTTACGAGTTACCAAAATGTAGCTCGTCTTCTCTCCTTTCCATTAATATGGATTGAATCATTTTCAAACATTGCCGACAAAAATTAACTGAGCTTAAAAAGTCGTTCGAAGAAAACTAGTCCAACAGAAAATGACTACTGCTCATTGTTGTATGTTCCGTTCCACTATGACTTAATATTTAGGATTTAAATTTTCTGTAATTTTCGTGCAAGCCGCACCTCAAAAACTATCTTTATAAGATAGTTATCCGCGTAACAAAATCGTCCGAAAAACTATGTTCAGTATAGTACCATAGTATTTGAGGAAACCGTCGGTATCCCACCAGTATACCATCGGAAATTAAAGCACATGTACAAAATAAATACAGATTGAAAGATATTATTGGGTGTGGGGTGTGGGATGTGGCTGTGGCTGTGGCTGTGGGTGTGAGGTGAGGATGTGGATTGTGGATGTGGATATTGTTTTCTCTTCAAGCACAACAACATCCACACCCGCACCCATACCCACACCCATACCCACACCCTTTTCGATGTGAAGAAATGTCATATGTTAGAAGAACATCAAATCTGTTTTGTGGTGATGGACAAACATGTTTGTTAAGCTCAACACGTTGTTGTAAAGAGTAGCCGGATGTTCGCCAATAGGACTTTCGTAAATTGGACTTTCGCCAATGGCGAACGTCCACTNTTGTTCTAATGTATGAATCATTGCTGTCCAATTTAAAAATTGTTCGAATGGTTCCGAAATATAGGGCAATCCGGCTCGGTGGGACATTATGTCGGCTACAGTGGTATTTTCTTTTCCATTTTGTCCATATTCAGGCCAGTAACGAGTTACTAAAGCTGAATAGTCGAGAAGACCACGTTGAACTGCAAGTGCAACAGCGGCAGCAACAAGACCTTTTGAAGTCGAGAAGACCAATTGCAAAGTTTCGACATCGTAAGGTTTTGTTCGCGATTGATCAAACCATCCACCTCCTAATTCAAACGCCAATGATCCTTGATAATAAGCCGCTACGGAAGCACCCAGATCTCGATCTTGTACGAAATTTTCTCGAAATAAATTTCGAACAAATTCCCAGCCAGGTTTGATAGTACCATGAATATTGTAATCGACTGGCTCCGAATGAACCACTATTGAAAAGATAAAAAGACACCAAACAAAAGCAACCGAGTACCTCATTCGATTGGATTGAATGAATGAATGACATTCTCATGGCGATGACAAAGATTAAGTCGAATAAATAACGATAGTTGAGGATTATGAAAAGGACACAATAATGAATACAAAAAGGATTTTGTAGATTTTGCTCGATTCTTTAATGACACATAGATTAATTCATCGATCTTCAACGACAAAAGCAGCGACTACTAATAAATATCGTTGTTGAATACTCCGAGAATTCTTCATTCTGATGAAATTTTGGTGTTGAACAAACGAAATCGTCTATTCAATTGCACGAAAACTACGGATTTCTTTTAATTTTTAAGTATATTGTCTTACTTTTTGTTAAAAACGACTCATTTTAAAATGATTCCATCTTATACAATATTGGCGATAAAGATGTTCCTCTCTCTCCTCGTTCGATTGGTGAAAACCGCGCGTCTTCATCTATTTACCTTCTTCAGTTATTCAAACTGCAGTAGAGGGCATTATATTTTGAAACGCGTAGTAGTTCTGAAAACGTTGCTGTTCAGTTTGATACATTTACATGAAAAATAACATACTGATGCTCTCTTTTGTAAATTGATTGCCATTTCATCAAAATCTATAATTGATTTCTCTTGTTTATTTTCACCGATTACACGTCGAACTATTATCCATTTCGAAAAAAAAATGGACACGGTTGTTAGTTGAATAGCTCGATAACACTGATAGTTATTAAGTTTACGTTTTCGCCGTTAGAAAGAGCATAGGTGAGGATACAAGTCTACTTTAGAATCAAAATGCTTGAAAAGTTTTCTAGGGAATTCCAGGAATTTTTTGAAAAATCTCTCTCTGATTCCTCTTGATTAGCTGTGTTTTCAATTTCAGTTTAGCCATATTGTAGCCCAATGTCTACTTTATACACTCTGAAATTTTCAGACATTTTCGACCCTTTCCTAGATCTTTACCGGAAAATGAAATTACGGAGGATGTGGGTGGAAAGACGATTCGTATCCAGACCCACACCCCATATCCTCGAATATTTAAACATGTTCGTGAAATATTGTTATTTGATGAACAACCTTTTGAACATAAATTTTTTTTTCAAATCTTTCAATCATTTCCATTTATGAAAATATTAACTTTAATTAATGAAAAACGACAAAATGATAAACGATCTAGAAAATTACATGATAACAAACAAAATTTATTAATCATTGAGTATTCACATCTATCTCAACTTGATCTTAGTGAAGTGTATGATGACTATATCGAACAATTTCTTGTTGATACGAAAACCTGTT